>WYDI02033234.1:0-74750 GCA_009867235.2 Psittacus erithacus | reverse complement strand
TTTTTTTCCTTCTTTTTCCCCTTCCCTCCCCCTCCCCCCCCCCCTTTATTCCCCCCCCCCCCCTTTCTGCTTCGGAGTGTCAAGTTGAGTCGGCTGCGATGTGTAGAAAGGAGCCTTGAAAATTGGGCTGTGAATGAAAACATCGCAGGCTCTTCGGAATAATGGTTGCAGCGTGACAAACATCTTTCAGGAAAAAAACTCAAACCCAACCAACAAAAACCCATGCACGCCTGTTTCCCTCCGGTCTGGAGTTTCCAAGGGTGGGCCAGCCTAAACGTGCACGGAGGAGAAATGTCTTCTTCCTACATGACTTCAATACTAAAAAAGAAGAACCTCAAACGGAAAAAAAAAAGCCATTCTTGATTTCAAGCACCTCTCCCTTAAAACTGAAGGATGCTGCCTAACTCAAATCCACACCTTTTGAATTGCCAGGAGAGTGAGAACCGCTCTTCGCTTTCAGGCTGCGAATTAAGATTTTTTTTTTAACATCTTTACAATAAATAACAGCAAGCCATTTACAGCTACTTTGGAGAAACAAAACGCACAAGCACACACAAAAGCCTACCTCTAAACGAAATGGGGCCGGCACATCAAGACAGGAGAGCAGGGTTATTCCTTTAGGTACCTGCTGGGGAAATACAATCTGGGTTTAACCCCTAAAAACAAGGGGGGAAAGTGATGGGGGAGTGGAGGGGGAGACGCCCCTCTGCGGTGGGCGATGATCCTCGTCGGTACCTGGTTAAAGGGATGATATTAAGGGTGTTTTTTAGCTCTCCCCTGCTCGCTTTTCTTCCTTTCGACATCCTTTTCACCAGGACAACAAGCTCTGGGTTTCCCCTCAGCTTAAGATAAATTTACCTTAAAAAAAAAAGGTGCGGGATTTTTTTTGTCTTTTTTTTTTTTTTCTAATTTTTCTTCTCCTTAGGAGGCTTAAAAAAAAAAAAAAAAAAAAAATAGGGGCTTTTTAAATAAGTCCTTTCACCTCCCACCGTAACAACGCTTGAGAAAATTTTGGGGGAAAAAAGGCAAGTTCCCTGTGGCCGCTCTGCTTTTTGGATGCCAACCAGAACACGTTTCACTGGGGAAAAAATAAAATAAAATACAAAAATGAACAGAATCGATTTAATAAAAGCCAGCAGAATTCTGTAGTCAGGGAGCAGGAGAGGCTCCGCAGATAACCTGGTTTGTAGACATGCACACATGCGACTCTTCTACCCCGAGCTCACCATACAAGTGCTTTAAAAGGGGAAAAGATAATTTCTCAAATATATATATAATTATTATTAAAGGATCCATTTTTTAGCCAGTAATAAGGCAAAGCAAACTGTCGACGAATATTGGTAGGAAGGGTCATGTGCAGGCGAATTTGTCCTATTTCCAGGGCACAGGAAGAGCCGGGAGAGCAAACGCCTGCCCTGACGACAACGTTGTGTGTTATTTGAGGTAATAGAGTGAGGACAGACCCTGGAAATCAGTGCTTTGTGGACGCTACGTAACATTTTAGAAGAAGCTCCCTCATTTTTTCAGTAGGAGGGATGAGGGATTATTTGGAAGCAGTAGTAATATGTGGGGAGGGGGGAGGGAGAGAAACGAATACAGACGACAGCTCCCTGTTGGGAATCTAATAAACATTATAGATTATAAAGGTTCAATTATCAAGAGCTGCTTTGCCGCAATTAGTTTTAAAACATAAACATATAAATACAGGAACTTATTAGGAAACCACATCGGAGTTTATCTGGAAATGATTGGAAAGTAAAAGCCTATTCCCAAAAACTGTCGGTACCTTCCAGGGAAGCCTGTTGGTGCTGAAGAATTGATAGTAGGTGGCCAAAAAAATAGGGCCGAGGGGACACACCAACGTCCCCCTGCTTAGAAGGCAACAGACGATACGTTTCTAAAAATCCCGATCACTAACTGTTACTTCTGTAGTTAAAATACTGGCCAAAACCGAAGACGTTAAAGATATGTTAGTGACAGACTATTACGGACATTACAGAATATTTAAAATATGACCTTAACAATTCAAGAAGTAAGCATTTTAGGAAAAAAATAATACAATAACTATCAATTTTCCCTAGTTAGAAATCATTAATTTTAATTAAGCCTTTTTACAACTGAGACTTCTTAAAACAAGAGTTTAGTAATTTTGCTCGTAGCTTGTTATCTTTTATTATTATTATTTTGGGCTTTTACTGTTATGGGTTTGGTTTTAGATTTTGTTTGGTTTGTTTTGGTGTTTTGGTTTTTCATTCCACTTCGTGTCCGTGTTTATTACTATTAATAAGAATTTCCAGAAGAAAGTACATGGAGGCGATGAGGGGGGCCTGACTGTACTTCTCTAATGAAGTGAAAGACAAAACTTCTGTTGCCTTCCATGGGAACAGAACAAGGCCCTAAGAGAATTACTGAAGGGAGTCCCCTGTGTCGGCGCCTGGGTTTTTTTCCTGTTTCCCTCCAGCCTTGTGAGCGGAGCTGGACTCCCAGCACACGTTATCCGATTCTCCTGCGATAGCGGCAGGGCTTGTAGCCGTCTGTTCCTTCCCAGGGAAAGGCTCCTCATTCCGGGGGGAGAGCCACAAAATCACCGGGTCTCTCCCCAACTTCCCCGTCTGTATCCTTGCGGGCCACGGTCACAGGGGGGGAAGGGGACACGCGTGGCAGCTGTCAGCTTTGTCGCCTTGGCGTGCAGGGAGCCGTAGAAGGACCTGCGGACAGACAGCAAGACCGACAGACAGACGGGATAGAGGGCTCCCTGGTCTCTCAGGAAGCAAGTGTTCCCCCGCAGCAGAAACGAACCAGGGGCTTTGCAAATACTCCTTCCACGGGGGAGTGAAGAGGGCTTAAAGTGAATTAACAAAAACCCCGCAATATTCTGCTTTCATTCACGTTTCAAATACATTATTTTATTAACGACCCATTAACTGTTTTAATGACCCGTTTTATTTAATCACCAACCGTCACGAACCTTATTTATTTGAAACTTCACTGCAATTTCCACTCTCCACTTACAGTGGGTATAATATGCAACACTAGATGAAAGCGAGAAGGCTCTCAAACCGGAAAACGCAGTTAGTCCCACATGCTGCAAGACGAACACTACACTTAGGCTCCCAGTTCCGTTTTTACTACAAATAAAAGTATTTTCCCACTTGCTAAGCACCCACTGCTCCTGTTGATCTCCCTGGAAGGTGTTTGAAACTGAAGCCTTAGAAGAAAACAGGCCACCTTTTCCATAAGGGCCTAACTAGGGATTTAAATAGTCTAACTTTAAGCACCGACATTAACAAACTGAAAGCCCTGCGACTTCATTTCAATCCCCAATTCACTGTACCACTCTCCGAAGATGACAAACAGATGTGAGCACTGCAGAAACACTGTGGAAAGTGAAAACTGAAGGGAAAAAAAAAAAAAAAAGCTATCATGAACGAAAAAATATTTTAAGGAATGTTAGCACAGTGACAGCCGCACTGTCGCACTCTCGAGCACAGCCTGCAAACTCGTTCACTTCCTCTGGAAAGAGAGCCAGTCTATTACTAATAGGAAACATAGAATTATAGAACGGTTTGGGTTGCAGGAGACCTTAAAGCCCATCCAGTGCCAACCTTCCTGCCACGAGCAGGGGTACCTTCCATTAGACCAGGTTGCTCCAAGACCCATCCAACCCGGCCTTGAACACTGCCAGGGATGGGGCAGCCACAGCTTCTCTGGGCAACCTATTCCAATATACATCGGAATATCGGCAGCGTGACACTGTAAATACCCGCTGCACCGGCCCCTGCTCCGACCCGCCGCGTGATGTGCGCGGAGCAAGGGCCACCGACCTAGTAACTCTGCAGCAAAACTGCCGGGGAAGAAGAACCAAGATGCTCCCCGACAGACACAATTTCTTTTCGTCCGGCTCTGCCCTTTGCAAATCCATGAGACTTTTGCTCCAAGACCCTCAGTCTCCTAAAACCTAACCGCTTCGGTGGTGTTGCCGAAATCTAACCCGTTGCAGGCTCCTCGTACGAGGACACGTTAAGCTTACACGGGAGGGGAGGAAACCACGGCAAGATCCGAGGGATATGGGCGGCAGCTGAGGCCAGGCGGGGCCCGCTCCCTTCCTTCCCTGATCCTGACATTTGCAACAGAAATAGTTAGAGGAATCGCCGCAGGGCGAACTCGAAAGAAAGTCTCACGAAAGCAAAGAAAAATAAATATACCCTACCCCCCCCCTCCAGAAAAATGTCCCCAAATCCGCTGGGGACGGGAGGTCAGCAACACAGCACTACCTGTTACTAAGGACCGAGCTGTTACTCGGATTTTCCTCCACGACACTTCCACCACGGAGGCAAAGAAGCTTCCTTCCAGTCCCCTCAATGTCTCTTATCTTTTCTGCACGAGGCAACAGTCTCATCTCTGCACTAGGCCTTGTATAACGTCCTGAAATAGCGCAGCCCTAAATAAAGGGGATATCCCAAGACTGAGATATTCTGATCGACATTTATGTTACTAAAAAACCCCCAAAACCAGCATCTTTAAATGTACCTGGAACAAATTAGACCCGAGGTACTGCAAAGTCTGTAACAGAGGCAGCTTTTCTAGCCGGGCATTGTCTTTATGTCTGGTTTATACAGTGCTTAGTAAAATGGATTAAGCAGAACGATCCCTCGGCGAATCTAAGCAGTGTGATAAACCACGGTGATAAAATACGGCCGTACCATTCTTTACCTAATACCTCCTGATTATTTTATAATGGTACATTCCCCGGTTCTTACCTCTGCTCATGACTAACGACCGCGGGGTTGGCTGCCAGAATTAAAACGCAGAGTCTACCCGGGGAAAGTTTTAAACCCCGGCACCGACCTTCCTCTTCACAAGCAGTAAATAATGCAGAGTTCAGGAGGTGTAACGATAAACTCTCGTTAAAAAATAAAATAAGATAAAGTGACACGGGAGCAATGCATAGACTTTAAAACATTCTGTGTGATTATTTTTAAAGAACTATTACGATTTCAGCAACCTTGCATTTAAAGTACACTTCGGCGACCCGGAACGTTATGTGTTCAACTACTTGGGAGGCAAAGGGCAGAACGGGGCACTATGATGTTCCCATTCTGGTAATATTTTCTTTCTTTGTATTATTATTAATTTATTTATGTTTAGAAATAAGGCAGTACAAAGCGAAAGGAGACCAGGAGCAGGAACAGGCGGGTCGCTCGACACGACGAGCGCAAGCAGCACGCAGGCATTTTCGCCCTTTTAAAAAGTCACCACGAAGGACCCTGTTCCGGCGCATTAAAAAGGCTAGTGGAGGACAGGAGTACCTCAAATAGTAATAACAGTCTGGGGACTGGGAGAGAGCAACCAATCGCTCGGGGGGTGTGTGTGTGATCTCCCCCAACCCCCCGGCCGCGGGGTTACCGCAGACGCTTGGTTATGGGAGAGAGATGGGAGAGAAGAGAGATCTGACTGTCCTGATGGCCACAGCACCGTTGGGTTCTCACACGGACGGACAGAAAGTCACAGCCCCGCCGCGCCCGTTCAGCGAGCGCGCTGTGATTTTAGACAGCCGAAAAGTTAAAAGAATACTGAAGAAAGAGAATCGCAACCCCTCTTCTGTCTTTTCACGAAGGGCCCCCCACGAAAATAAGCCTGTCACCCGGCAGTCGGAAGGGGAAGGACCGACAATAAAGATGTCTGTGCGCTACGATCAGAGAAGGCAGCGGGGCGGGGAGCCCCCGCCTCGCAAGCCCTTGGTCCCACTGCCCGGCACCTGGCGGGGGCCCCATCGCTCTCCCGCGGGCCCCCCGGGCCGCGACAGCCCGCCCGTCCGCTCCCCTCGCAGTCCCGGAGGAACGAGGCTGGCTCAAGGCGGTCGGGTCCTGTCAGTCCATGCCTGCGGCCGGGAAAGGGGGGAAACAAGGACCGCGGACATTTGCCTCCAAGCGGCTGCGCTCTGCGGCCAGCACGGCGCGGGTGGGCGGAGGCTGCGGGGAAAGGCTCAGCGAAGAGAGAAAATGGAGGAAGGCGGAATCCGGCCCCGGCGGCAGAATCGAGGCGGCTGCGCCAGCGCCTCGCAGCTGCATGGCGGCAGGCGGGGCGAGCAGCCGGGCGAGAGGAGCGGCGCAGCGTTTCTTTTCCGCCTCCAAAGGCGGACCGGGGGCCGGGCTGGCACTGGCGCGACCCGAGCTCTGTGCCAAGGGGACAGCGAGTGAGCTCCAGCCCCGCCCGCGTTCCCCTAACCAGAGAACTGCAGCTCCGCGCTGCCTTGTAGCGCACCGCCGGCCGGAGCCTCCCCGGGCCCGCGTCTGCTCCGCCGTGTTTGAGGGACTGGAGCGGGTTGCAGTAACAGATGGACCCGCATGGGTCACCCGGCGCTCAGCCAGAACCTCCTGGGGACAGGGCGACGTGCCCCGGAGACACAGAGCTCAACCCCTCACGGAAGGTAGAAGGCCGCCGGGGGGAAGCCGTACACGGCCCCTTCCAGAACGTTCTGCGCGCTGATTGATGGGCCGGCTCAGCCTGCTGCGAGCGGAGGGCGCCCTCTGCTGTCTCGCCCGCGCCGCATCCCCCACCTCCCCTGTGGTGACAAGGAGGCGGTTAGTTAAAAACGGGGAAAAAGTCAATTATTTTTTGGGAAAAAAATAATCCGCCGATGCTGATTTGGCGCCCTACAATACATATTTCTCCTCCCACACCTCCTGTTTGTATAAATTTTGTCAGGATTTTGTTAAAGCGTTATTTACGGCCTGAGCGCGCTAAGGGAAAAGTGCTAAGTTGCCAAATAAAATTAAAAGTTGAGTTAAACTCAGCTGACGAGCGTAATATTGATTTTTTCCCTTTTTTCTTTTTTTTTTTTTTAAAGTACCATTTTGTCACCACTTTGTGGTGGTTTGCAGTTCCATTAAACGGTGCCTGGTATCACCTGGCAAATACCAAAACCTGTAAATCTAGCTTGTCTAATCCAGAGTTTAAAATATTCCTGTGATGTCACAAAATGATGTCTTAGAAAATATTTTCATTTAATTAGGAAGCCGTAAGAGGATTTCTCGAAGGAGGAAAAAAAAAAGGCAAGCAGCTCAGTTTGAATTATTTATGTGCTGTGAACTATCATGATTGCTGCTGAAGCTTTTCAAGTACAAAAACATGGGCTTTGCTTGCTTTTCACTTTTAGGCCTTAATTCTTTAATTATTCAGGCATGCAAATTCCTATGAACAGGGATTAATTATTCAGGTAATCAAGGTTTTATTCAAAGTTTAGTTTTAAAAAGCAAAGATTAGCGGATAGTATGCTGGGTGCTGCCGTCACTGTGCTCATGCACTGAAATACTATTTGCAGGTACTATGATGGCTTGGGATTTCATGGAAGCAAAAAGGGGGATGGATGGATTCATGCATTGTGCAAACCAAGGAATGACAGCCCTGTGGCAGTTGGCTGCCACAACTCGCTGTTCAGCAAGAGTGAAGGATGTCCTCCACAGGGATTGAGTGCTCACTGTCCTTTTGCAGGTATGCATACAAAAACATGTACCGCAGTGTGCATGGTGAAGAAGTGAGGAGGTCAGAGGTTGTTTCATGGAATCATAGAATGGTTTGGATTGTAAGGGACCTTAAAGATCATCCAGTTTCAAGTCCCTGCCACTGGCACGGACACCTTCCGCTAGACTAGGTTGCTCAAAGACCTGGCCTTGAACACTGCCAGGGATGGGGTCGCCACAACTTCTCTGGACAACCTGTGCCAGTGTCTCACCAGCCTCACAGTAAAGATTTTTTTCCATAATATCTAATCTAAATCTCCCCACTGTGAGCTTAAAGCAGACTGGGAGAGTGAACTTGGAGTGAGAGGCAGTAGGAAGATCCTTCATTTCACCATTTTGTAAAGCTGAGCTGGCCTCTGTTGGGGGTGCCACTTCAGGAGTCTGTCTCCAGGAAGGTGCTGCATTCACCACATGATGTTGGGGTGCTGTATTTAGCCGCCCTGCTCTCACTTACTTTGCTGGTGCTCTGACACCGAAATGGCATTGAGTATCTCGGTTTGGGTGCCAAAGCACATGTATCTAGCAATGGCAGACTGTAACATAGAGAAGCAAAACTTCTGTATATAAACACTGCACTGTACCTACCACTTAGTAAATGATGCTGTCAAAAGTACTACAAAGTAACACCAACAGTGAGCACTATTTACTTCTGCGTTAAAAGTTTTTTGCAGCTCTAATCACAGATACTTCAATTCACAATCCCTTACTTAAAGCTGATAGTTATACTTGTATAGTTTCCAGATACAGAAGTGTCATTGTGTCTTCAGTATGACTTACTCCAGTAGAACTACAATTTGTTACGAAAGACCTTCTCCTGACCCCTCAAACTAACATATTTTAATGTGGAGCTGAGCTTAAGTCCCTGAAAACAGTGAAGCTCAGGGCAGCGAGTCCTGGAGCCTGGCCAGGACGCTGCCATCTACCTTGCTTACAAGTGTCAATCACTTTGGCACTTCTGGCTTTAAGATGCAGAGAGCCCAGATTTGTTGGTTCTGGGTGTTCTGGGTGCTGCTTAATTACAGATGCCTTTGACTAGTTAAAGAACTAAAGCCATAACCTACAAAACACCTTTTTGGAGTTGAAGAAAGGGAGTTGTTGTATGCCTTTGTCAGAGGAGCTGGATCTGAAGAGTTAAGGAGTAATGTTACTTTATTCATAGTCCGAGGTGAAGAAAATTATGTTTATTTTAAATGCCAGAGTATTATTTTTAAATGTTAGGATAAGAGTTAGAGATCTGTGGAATGGGCAGCCCGAGTCCTTTGGAGGCCTCATGACTCTCATCTTCCCCCACCCAAAATTCCCATTTCACTCCAGTTGTTGAAGTCACCCCCTGGGCAGCAGGGAGGGGTCTGAGCCATTAAAAGAACTATTTTATTTCAGGCTGACAAAAATGCCGGACAGAATCTGCCTCCTGCATGCAGAGCAACTAATAAAAGCTTTTAGCTTCCTCCTACCAAGGTAGCTTCCTCAAGCCTCCCTCAACAGCTGCTCCTTAAAGCAGAAAAGAAAAACCTAAACCCTAAACCACTCTTCCTCCACCAACTGATCTGCTGGCAGACATCCAGAAGGAGAAATGAAACTCTTACTTTCCTCAAAGTTTTATTTTTTTAACTCACTGACAAGAATGGTGGTTAAGTAGCATTTACAGTATGGCAGTTCTGACAGCCTAGAAGGAAAAGGCAGCCTGGGGGATACCGGGATACCAGTACAGCGAAGAAAAAGTCTACACATTTTATAACCAGTCACATGCAGTTAGGTGAAGATCATAATGCAGTTTATTATACAGAAAATTATATGGAAAATATAGTAAATATAAGTTGACTATTTAGAAAGAGTAAATAGCCTTCTCAAAGAATAGAAATAGTAATGCTCATACTAATCAATATTAGCATTAGTATTAGCATAGTGTTTTTCAGCTAGCTTGAGGGGAGACATCCTGTTATGAACAGAACATGCAAGTTCAAGATCATTCTTTGTTCTGAAGATATCTTCTGCAATCTAAGAAAAACTGCTTAGAAAAGGAGCATGATTAAAAGAAATAATGACTAGAGGACGTATGCTTGCATCTTCTGGTGACATTTAGTTGTGATAGGAAAGGAAGAGAGAGAGAAAATGAGAAATGAAGCTCACAAAAAATATGATTCACCCCCTTATTTTTTCAAAACATGATGAAATGTGAAGAAGGGGGAAAAAAAACCCATCGCAAAAATACACACAAAGAAGAAAACCATCAGCACTTAGTCATGGAATTATGGCATTCTATTAACTTCATTCACTTCATTCTAACAGTAAGGTATGATATATTGTCCTGATTTTGAGGCAGTTTACAGATGGTTTACAGAATGCCCACATTCAGGACTTTCAAGTCATAGGGTTGCATGCTGTGCTGTAGTTACATCAACATAGCCATCACGGTGCAAATCCCCTTGTAGATACTGTAGTATTGGTGTGACTTCTGAAGAAACTTTCCGCCTAGGGACAAAAGGGTGCGGAAGGATCAGACGTCTTCTCTTCTCCCTTATGTCGCATTCAGTTTCTCAAAGCATTGTTTCTCCTGCCCTAGGGATGGAAGCCATTTCCAGCTTTGAGTGGCTGGAAGAAGAAGGGCCACGGAGCTGATCTTCAATTGTATGGAATGAACAGCAACAGACGGAGAAGTAGGAGACAAATGAATTGTTCCTTCCCTTTCTGTATCTCTCTCTGGATTTAATTATCCAGGGATTTTGTAGCTGTCAGCTGATGGATGTGCAGCCTACCAGTGCCTGCTGGCTAATCCACTTTGGGGCTGCATTAGATTGGTTGAAAAATGATTGAATTAGAATAATATTCTGCTGTAAATAAAACAATTGTGGGAGAATAAGGAAGTCTGTGGAAAAAGTGTTATTGGTATCAACAGAAGAAACCGAGTTTCAATTTCTAAGGGGTAAATCTGAGTATCAGTTACATTAGTGCAGCACCACAGAAAGAGTTGGGCTTGTTCTTATGAGACTGAGAACTACATAAAAGAAAAAATGAGAGACAGAAAAAATTAGCAAAAAAATAATAAGATATATGGTTTTGTGGTTTGGTAGGAATCCAAATAGAGGATATTAAATTTGGTTTGTGTGGCCAGTAGCATCTTGTAAACCCAGACGCAGAACATAGAGAGTGGTAAAGCAATAACAACTGGAGGAAGAGAAATGGGAAGTTGTAGACCTATCAAAAGAAATAGAAGTGAGCGCCTTTAAAAAATGAGTACTTGAGGTTTTGCGCAACTGGAGAGCTGTTTTATGCCATGAGAATATTTCCTCTGTGTGAAGTTTCTATTCAATGGATCATACTCAGATGTGTATCCCTGTGTATTTATTCTCATGCTCTTACCTCTGAATAACTCTTAGAACAGTGATTTGGAACTGAGCCCAGAGTAAAACAAGAGTTTCTTCATATATCTTAAGGTCCAAGAAATCTTGTTTAATGTTTGGGGTTCTTTTTAAGTATCTTGTGCTTAGTGCAACAACACACTGGGTCTTTTAGCAGAAGCATGAAGATTGTTTCTGCATCAGCGGTATGCCTTTATCATTTTGAATTTTTTCCTCTTAGATACATCTACATATCAGTTTTTCCACTATCTTGGCTGAACTGAGTCTGACTCAATCTACTCTTCCATTTTCTCTTAAGTAACTGGAAAAGGAAAGTATTTTTTCATACAAACTGCATACTGAGAAACAGAATGGAACCAAACAAAACATAATAGAATTAATATTATTTGAGTCAGAAGTGACCTCCAATGATCATCTAGTCGAGCTGCCTGACCACTTCAGAGCTGACCAAAAGTTAAAACATATCCAAATTGTCCGAATTTGGACAATTGGGGATTGTCCAAATGCCTCTTGAACACTGACAGGCTTGGGGCATTGACCATCTGTCTAAGAAAAGATGGTCTCATAGACCAGTTCCAGGTCTCTCGGAAGTTCAGTGCTCTTAAGAAAAATGGGTAAATCATTATTTTAGTATCCAGTATTTATGAAGAGAGTAGAAATAGCCACTGAAAGCAGAAGCAGTGTACTTTCACAAAATTTCCTGAACACGATGAGTGATTCAGGGAGTATTAGTATATCTCACAAGATACATATGGTATCTTCAACAAGATAAGCCTGATCTCCTTAGTTGTTTCTGACCTAGTTTTTCATCCATATCAGTAATCAAACAAGATAAAGAAAAGAAGGCCTCTTAGGTGAGAATACCAGCAGCAATATTGCCTACAAGAAGCACTGATAGGCTCACTATCATCTATGGATTACTTGAAGGAGTGCCTTCCTTACAAATTGTGCAAGAGTAGCCAATACCCTGTCCTTTGTGTAGTAAAGTGTTAACAGTCTTGTCAGTAATAACATCAAAACATCCCTGTTGCTCTTTGCAAGCCATGAATACAAAGGTCTAGCTCACAGTTTGGCATTTCCCATTCAGCAAAACTGGCTCAAACATCCAAAGACTGGTATATTTTTTATCTTTTGGCTTTCTTACTGCCTCTTTTGTATCAAGCAAATCTACTGCCATCCGGTTAGATTTTGCCTCACTAATAATACCACTGCTGTCTTTCATAGAACTATTTATGAGTAGATAGCAAAGCACATAGAGAAGGAATTAGCATGAATATCCCCATCTCCTTGCTGAGGCAGGAGGCCTAGTGATGAAAATGACTCACATGAAGTCACTCAGGCCAGTGATTCAGTGAAGACTAGCACTAGGCATGCCAAATTCAGTGTACTCAGATTTCCTTAATGTCATGACAAACTCCATGAACAGTGAATTGCTGAAATAACCTGTGGCAAAGAATTAAAAGACAGAAGGTGCCCACTTGCCAATTGTTTGATTTCCATGGGTAAAGGTTGTATTTTGCTACATTCTCAGCAGGATGCCTTGACAGACAAACTATGTAATACACTTAAAACAATTACAACTGAGTTGATCTGTCAGCATCTACAAAGAAGACCATCAGAAAAGCCACACTAGTCTGAAGGAGAGGTAACAGATTCTAATTTCAAAAGGGAGCTATAGCCAGGAAATTATTGGCAGACAAAGGGTCTTGTGGTTTCCAAAAATACTGCATTTGCTGCGGGATTACACTCTTGAACCTAGCTTTCATTTTTATTCTCAAAATATAGTTGTTGAGTTACAAATTCTTAGAAATATAAAAAAAATACTGTATTTCCCATATATTTTTAATACAATGGTTCTTTTTACTGAAGTGCTTCTCTCTTGTTTGGTTCCAAAATATTTTCTTTCCTTCACTTCTGTTCCAATGAATAAATCTCTTATCTTTTTGTTATCTGCTGATGTTCTTACACACACCATTTTTCTTTTATCACTGTTCCTTCTTAATTTCTCTGGGAATTACTACCTTACATTTTCTGTCCTCTTACGGTCTTCTTTTGTCAATGTGTAAGTGGGTATACTAGCCACCCTTAAAGCTCTTTGAATACTACTGTCCTATATTGAATTCTTCCACAGATACAGGAAACAGATTGCTCTGTATTATGATACCTAAAAGTAAGATTTATTGGTAGGGCAATCTAATGAGCTTACACAATGCCATTCTAGCAAATGACAGACAATTAAGATTTGGTTTTCACATTACAAAAGAAAAGTATCCATGCAATGCAGGGAAGTTGAAAAGAAACTTTCTAGAAAATGGTACATCTTATTTTTGGTTGCTTTTTGTTTGTTTGTTTTTTAATTTCCAAAAGTAAATGGACACTTACAGCTGTCAGCCAAAAGAGGGTTTTCCCCCCTGTACCTTTATGCTCCATTGATTGTGAGAGACGTTGTCTGTGGATAAAGTGGGACATTGCCCTTAGAATCAAACCAAGCTGTGACTTTCTAAAAGAAAAAAAAGGAGACAGTGAAAAAATATAATAAGGAGACATTTAGCCAAGAGACTGTGTTTGGTAAAAGCAATAAATACATACTCAGTTTACGGCTCATGGAGGCTCAGTAGACAATAGCATAACAATCAACTATAGTTTCAAAAATCCCTGTTGTACCAATCAAAGAGCAAAAGGCAAAAGTCTGTATTAGCTCTGGCATGCACACAAACAAGCTCATAACGATTCTGTGAAAAAAGCTATTTATCACTTTAGAGGGAGTAATTTACTCAACATAAAACTCCCCTGCATCCAGAAGCCCTGAAGACACAATAGGAAATGGTGAGGAACATCCCCCCCCCAAGATTTCAGATTTGGGAGGGTGTTGGGGACTAATCATTTAAGCGTGGTAACCAGCAATTCTGTGTTGTGATGCCAGCTTGGGAAGGAGGATGTCTCTTGTCTAAAAAAGAGACAATCTAGCAGTGAAGATTCCCAGATTCTTGACCACATTTATTCTCTACTGGGACCAGACCGTAGCCAGTAAAAAAGGAAGAATTATCATTGGCTTACATGCATTGTCATGTGTATAGAGAACATGTAAAAATATTTCCTAGTGAGAACTATGCTACATTTATATTGAAGCATTTTCTTCATTCAAGATCCTATGAGTGAGTATAGCTACTTCATAGCTACTCTTTACATAAAAAATCTCCAGTGGTAGATTATGTTGTCCCACCATTTCCTACTAGCACAAGTAGCATTCATTATTAACGTTAGCCTCCAATTTGCTAACCCTTGTAGCAACATACAGAAAAAAAGTCACTGTCTGCACCCAAGAGGACTGAAAGACTTTAATGTATAGCCTGGTGTGAAACCTGTCCATCCTACAGGAACTGTTTATGCTTTCTCCAAAGATGCTCCAATTCTTCACTTTTTTGGAGGCACAGGTGTGGCTGCACAGGTAGAAGCACAATGGCACCTATACTTGCTTCCCTCCTTCTTTTAAAAAGGCAGAAAGATAAACTGATTTTAAAAGCTTCAGAGAACTGAAGGTTTTGTACTAAAGCAAGGTCATGGAGACTTCATTTGCCGAAGTCATTAACTGATCTCTGCTCCTTGATTTACATGTTTTGCCATCATGGATTGTAGGTATAACAGAAGCATAGTACCTGCCAGCCCAGTGTCTTACCCAAGAAAGCATACGAAACAAATCCTGTAACCTGTGCTTATGCTTTGCAGCTTTCAGGGAGCACACTGTATGAGGGGAGAGACAAGGGCTATGGTGGCCTTGTGATGGTTTCAGCATAGTCACAGGACCTTAGAATGGTTTGGATTGGAAGGAACCTTTAAAGGTCATCACTCCAGACAGGTGTCATGCCAGAAAAGCATACTGAGGAAGCTCCTGCCCTTTTGGGCCCTTGCTCAGTAAACCTGTGTTTGGTTTGGGAAGAATTTTTTAAACATCTTTTATAATGCATGTAAGGTACGGTAGGGCTGCACCCTGAAAAAATGCTGAGAACCTTCAGGTCCAGTGTAGGTGACGAAAGAGCAGAGGTAGTCAATACCACTTAAGATTTAGACCCTGGTCTCTACAGAACTCTTGCACTGAGATTAATCAGACGCTGGGTTCAGGCAAAGAGTTAAATCTGAAAAGTAAAGTATGCACTTTTAAACATCTCATAAATTGCTTATAACTGCACAAAATACCGCAGGGTGCATGTGAGCACCCCCACATGAAGTTGAATTGCAGCCAGATAAAATATCCTGCAGCTTTCACTGATAATCCTGATGAAAGAGAGGCTTATTGTAATAGAAAGAAAATGTAGGAAAGATTTGTAGATACGTGGCCGTTATAATTCAATGACCTGGGGGAGGACATGACACAAACAACATAATTTGATGAATCGTTCAAAACTGTAAAGGAAAGAGGGGCAAACCTTTCTGGATTATTTCCAAAGTCTGGCCATTTCTGTATAACTAAGCTAATGTATCCAATGCAATTATATTATATAATTGCCGTGCAGCAACGTAGCTAGGATAGTCAAAACCTGATACACAGAGGCAAAAATTACAATACCACTGTAAAAGAGACAAATGTTTTGTAAAACAGATGAAATGTACGAAGGTTAAATTTAACTGGACACAGCCGTATAAAACTACTCACTCGGCATCATCTTCACTAGAAAACCTCTTTAATGGAGCATTTTTTTTAGATTTAGGACACTAGAAATAGATAAAACTCTTTAAGAAGGAGGTTAATGAATGGACATGTATCTCAGTACTGTTGTTACTGTACCTTTAAATGAAATGCTATCCCTCCTAGGTAAGAGCAATAGATGGTCCTTGATGATGGCTGGGTGGAAGAGACAGGAAGCTAAACAAACCAATGTCCTCATGTTTGGCTTGGCAACATTAGTGTTATCAATCCTATGCTTTCAAAACCAATGCCTGAACTCTCTCTCCTCCCACTCCCATTATTAGATTTACTGAAAAAATCAGGGTAATTTAAAAAATAGCAATTCTAGATGTATTTTCTTTTCTTAGAAGGACATAGTTTCTGGGAGGAGGGGAAAAAAATCACATTTAGGAGTTTTTCTTGGCATCTCACACATATGGAAAAAAAAATCCAGAGGTTCTCATCTCATTCGTTATTTAAAAACATCAGGCATTGGAAGGTGTGCAATTAGTTTTTGAAATCTGGCAATGATGTATGGTCAAGTGTATATAAATATGAATCATCAGAGTAATTTTTAAAAATGATGTACAAAAAATTGACAGATTATACTTTGATTCCAAACAGGAGGGCACATACTCATACAGATTTATCTCAAAATGGTGAGCAGTGTGCAATAAAACAAATTAATAACTTCAGTGCAAACAAAGCCTATAAAGCCCTATATTTTTATGCATAGATGGTTATCAAGTCTTTTAATGAGTTATTCTGAGAGAAAAAAAATGAATGTTTGAAAGCTCAATTACAGTATACATAATATGACACAAACATATTGCTGCTGTTATAGTTTCTTACTGGTTGCTGAAATCTGTTGAATATTTTCTTGATATGTCAGGAAAAAAAGATGCTATTATATGGGTTTCTGCACTTACTCTTCATCTTTCAGGATGTTTCCCTAACAGGGGACTGCGCCAGATAGCTAGAGCTGTTATAGCAAGAGGTGGATGTGCACTTCGACTCAAGACCTGAGATTTCTGGGAAATGTAGTTCAGACAGCAGAAAGGGGAAAAAAAAAAACCCCACGCTTGTGGTCTGTGGTTTTTCAATGTGTTCTAGAAAAAGGGAATAGAAGAGATTAAAGAGATTCCTTTTTAAATAGCACAAAACCAACAGTAGAAGATTGTGCTGATTACAGATTAAATTTCTGGACTAAATTTATTTTATCTTAATTCCAGTATGAACCTTGCTGAACTGAATATTTAGTTTGCGTTCATTTGGGTCACCTTATGCAAGCAGCAGACTTGGGTTCAATGAGGTTGTCTCACTGTGTTACCTGAAGGATGGAATGAAAGCTGTTCACTGGGTTCAGTCTCTGAATTGCTGAACTTTAGAAATGTGCTAAGACTCCTTTTATTAGACGTTTGCTTTGTGAGGACCAGTGGGAGCACTTGTTACTGCAAGATGAAATGGGTCACTTCATGAAATCATGTCTAAAAGGAACCTTGATGCTTGTAGCCTGGAGTAGGATCCTGTACTACTAAATTTCTATAGATATTTATTTAACCTGATCTTAAATCTGAGGAGGATTTTGCTAACTCTTAAACGAATATTGTCTAACTGCTGCTCAATTTCATTTATCCCCTGTGTCTGTGTACATCAGTTCCTTACCTTGCTATCTTTGTGATGTGTTTTCACATGTTTGAAGACTTACCCCCTCTCTGCTCAGTCTATGTTTCTGTAAAATAAACAGCTGATTCAACTTTTCTTCATGGATCATGTTTCTACTCATCTTCCTGTTGTTCACCTCTGGGTCGCCTCCAGTTGATCTATATCCTTCTTGAAGCATACTGCCCAGAAGACAACAGTTAATCCGTCAGTCTAGGTTTCCTACCGCTGCAGAGTAAAAGGATTAGTTCACATACAACATCTACATTCAACATGCCAATTTATTTGGAGTATTTAACCTTTTTTGCCATTATATTTCTGAGTCATGTTCCATTTTAACTGCTGAACCTTCTTCTGCAGAAAATCTTTCAGACTAACATAGTTGAGTAAGAAGCCAGTTCATGAAGAATAAAGAATTTAAAACTATAGTAAGTCCAATGCAACAAAGCTAGTAAAGGTCTATTTAGCAAAGGGGGCATTAGTGGAAAAGTCTGTTATTCCATCTCATGCTGGTACTGCAGACATGTATAATGTATACAATTATACATTTCTGTGACTTGAACAATGACACAATGAGAAGTAGAAAATATTCCAGGGAATGAGATATAAAAGAGAGGGGGGAAAAAAAGGGAGAGAAACAGGGAGGGAATGAAAAATGGGAAAGGAACTGAAATGAAAGCCAGTGGTAATCAAAGATGTAGACAAATGCTGTTGTGCATAATACTGAGCAATGGAAAGTTCAGTTGCTAAATAAGACCAGATTCAAACCTTGACATTGGTGCAAAGTTTTTATTGCCATTGATCAGTGCTGTGCTGGACACCTTGCCAGATATGTATCTCAAGAACATAATCACCTATGAGATGAGTTTCATGCCCTTTTGCAGAATCACAGCTCAAAGACCAGATGGTTGAGAACAGGGTCTGGGATCAGCTCACTGAAGGACATTATGAGTCTTAAAAAAGCCTCTAAAGGCAGAGGGTGGGTTTGGTAGTCTCTCAGAAAGAATGGACATTTTAGGCCTAGGAAGCAGCTGAGTAAATGAGAGGAAGTAATTTAAGAAAAGGCTTCATGTGCAAAGGCCTGGTGACATACATACAAAATATTAAAGACTAGTGCATACACTTAACATTGACATTTGTTAAGAACGCGTGTAAATTGTGTGCAAGATCCTAGTCAGCTGTGAGATACCTCTCTTTGTATGCTTCTTATTGTCATTTTTCTTCTTTTAATTCTTTTCTTTCTTTCTCAGCCACTATACTCTCCATATTTTCCCTGAAGAACATTTTCACACTTCGTGTTAGATGAAGCCTTCATCTACAATTGTGTGGAGCAACAGTGCCAGACAGTGGCTGGCTGCAATAAATGCAGCTGGATTTTCCCTGTAGTTAAGATTTCTGGGACCTGTAACAAGCCTACTAGTTACCTGTGATTGACCTGAGCAGTACAAAAAGAAGAGAAAGGATTGCAAAGTAGCCTGTGGCAGAGGAATTATCCCTGTTGTCTGCATTCCTCAGAAATTTCACGGACACTATGCTTGGAAATAAGCTCTAGGGAAGATGTGAGCTGTGACCAACAGTTTAAAATTCCTTTCCCCTTCAGCAGTGCTCATACTTCCATTTACAGAGCTTTACAGTGGGCTGCAAAACTTTCGTCATACTGTGGGGATTGCTTCTCCTGCTATGACAGAGTCCCTGGTCTGTAAGGCCTTACAAGCTGTAGTAGCTCAGGTCAGACTAACAGCATACAGTGCTGTTAGTCTGACCTTGCAGCACAGTATGGGTGACATGCAGTCTGGAATAAAACAATACCTATGCCTTGGCCAGAGAATCTTGTTGCTGGCATCTCCTTTTTTTAAGGAACTAACACTGAAGTTGCCCTTGAGTTACTGCATCCAGGAGTTACCTTGTGTTGGCTAAGCCGTCAGAAAAGTTCACAGCACACTGGTCTTCTCCTCCCTTGGTGTAAAAAACTCTCCACTTGGAGTGGGAATAAATGCATTTGTGGTGGATTGGAGAAGATCAAGTCCAACAGGCCTTTGAAATATCTTGCCACAGGAGCTATTTTACCAAAAGACTGTGGGGACCAGGCAGCAGTGTGGTTTAGATGAACCTTCCTTCATCAAGTTTAGAGGAGCGAATGTTAAGCTTTCCCAACAGAAGGTTGCCAACAGAGGGTGCAAAAATTAATTACGTGAATTTTCAAATGAGTGTATTACCTGCTATGACAATTATTTTTGATGAGTAATAAATAATGGTTGTGCACTACAAGAGCATTCAGCAGATGGTTTCAAGTCACATCTACCAATGCTTTTGTATTTATGAATATTAATTACCTTACTTGCAGGAAGTCTTGTAGCATTTCTAAGGTAGTATTTGTTTAGAGTAGTTCGACAAACTTTACGTATTTTGCCTATAAAGTGTCTATATGAATTTGTGAATGCTAATGTGAGAATTACCTACTTTAATATTCTACAGAGTTTTTTTTTTCTTAAACCACAGAATTATTAAGCTTCATGAAATCTTCTTATCCTCATCCTAAGCTTTCAGCAATAGTTAAAGCAATATTTGAAGGAAAGAAATTCTCTCATTTTCCCCCAGTCCAGCATCTCCAAATCAATTAGCTGCAGATAACAGTGGAGTAGGGGTCAAAACCACAAAAATATTATGCCCTGTAAACGATGCTATCTCCAAGCTAGTTCAGGTGCAAACTAGCTTAGTTTCTGTTGTCAAAACTTCTTGTGTTTGCATGGTGACACGAGAAATACTCACTAGTTAGAAGAGGCAAGTAGGACACACTAGCATGATGGTTAGCAGGCAGTCACTGAGGAGGTGGAGGCAATCTGCAGTCCTACTTCCACGGGTTTTGTGAGAAAAAAAGCCAACAAACAAACACATGTAAGCTATCTTTGGAGAAGAATTCTGACAACTAGTAGGTATGTTGCTGAGCCCCTCACTCTTAATCCCCATGGCCAGCCAATGTCCAGTGCCTATATGGAAACCGGCACAGCTTCACAGGGAATGGAAGCGTGCCCCTCCACGCTAGTTTCCAGACCGGAAACCGGGTCCAGGCCGGGGCTTGGGAGCTGTGGCTTCATCACAGCCCAGCAGGAAGGAGGACTCCGCCATTGTTTCCCCCCACCCCTCCACCCGGCGCCGTTCCTCCCCACGAGTCCTCGCTGCTGCCCCTCGTCCCGGTCGCCACCGCCGGCCGCCCCTGGGTGGCGGTGTTACACCGCGGGACGCGGCAGTGCCCCGGCCCCGCCGCTGCCCCGACCCCGCTCTTCGCTGCCGTTTGCGGGCCCGGCGGCAGAGCCTCCCCGCGACCGAGGCCGCCTCAGCCCTGCCGCCGCCCGCCCGGGTTGGAGGAAAGCCGTGGCTGCCCCGAGGCCGCCGTGGCCGCGGGCAGCTCCCGCTCCTGGGTTTCTGGGGCTCTAAGGATGGAGGGGGGTTCTTCGCCTTCAAAAGGCTTAAAAAAAGCGGGGACAAACAAAAGGGAGTGAATGCTGCATCTTGAATGCACTTCCGTGTGTTGGTCGAAGAGTTTGGGTGGCAGCGGGGGGTGAAGTTACGAGGCTCTTGGAAAAATGGTTTTGCAAAAGGGAAACACGGCCTCGTCTCATATGAAAATCCTTCAAATATGGTGGGGTCGAGGGAGGGGGGATTGGAATTGGGTCAGTGGGGGCGAAAGGGAGGGAAAAGACCATTTAGATACAAGAGTGTGAAGGGAAGCCCCAGCATTTCGAAAGAACAAATTGTTCATAGTTAAGTATTAGGGAAAATGTAGCAGAAGTGGTTTGGATAGGGGCTGGTTGCCTGCTGCAAGTGCCGGAGCACTGATTATTAAGGAATAAGCCGTGAGGAGTGCGGGGGGAAGGCAGAATGAGCCCCATCAGCAGGGATGGGGTGTGAAGAGGGCGGCGAGAGGAGGGCAGCCTCGGCCCTCTCCCTCCGGCCCAGGGGACTCGGCATGTACGCTACAGAGTAGCTTTTCTCTGTCCTTCTGCTCCCCCTTCCTAGGTACAGACTTGGTGCCTCGAGGAGCCCGTGTGTTCGGGAGCTGGGTGGATGATGGCAAGGTGCGGGCAGCGTTGGCTGTGGGAGTCGTCTGAAAATGACCTGCGATTTCACACTGCGTCTCTTCAACCACTGCAGCCTGGCTGGGCTTTCAAAAATCCTTTGTTTTCTCCGTCAGGATAGATACTTTACGATGAAGCTCTGTGCTCAGCCTCTTTTGCTTGCTTGTCACTGCCTGCTTTCCTTTTAGCCTTTACTGGTGTGTGTTTAGCCGATTCTCTTTGAGAGATGCCTAGAGCTATCTATGCTTACTGTAACTACATGCATATAAATGTATGTGTATGAGAGGGTATAGGTGCACGGGTCTATCCATTTCTATATAATTCACCACAGCCTACAAACTTGTATTTGAGTGCTGTTTAAGCGTGCATATGCATGCAGGCATATGCTTCCAGACAGGCACACATTGTGTAGTAGACTGACATAGATAACTCCACAGAATGCGGGAATAAACTGAGCAGCTCAGAAATCAGTGAGAAAGAAAAAAAAAAGACGGAGAGAAAGAAGTAAAAGGCAGCGAGAGGGAAAGGAAAAGCAGAGAGGAAGCCTTGCTTGACTTAGTGTCTGAACACAAAGTGAGGTTTTGTCTCACCGGTTAATCTCTCTAGGAGCAGCAAACTGAATATCTTAAACTCGTGTTAAAAGCCAAGCATATCTGTTTCTGAAAGGGGAAAGAGTATTTTCTTCCTGTGAAAAATGAAATAGTGACAGGCGTTTGTGTGCAGCAGCAGGGTTAGATGGCCAAAGAGCCTGGACACACACCCCCGCCTGTTAGGCTCTGGCGCTGTAAGCAAACAGGGGTTAATGCTGCCTCTTTTTGATTAGAAAGAAAAAAAGAAAAAGAGAAAGAAAAGGGGGAAAAAATGAAGAAGAAAGAAAAGAAAAGAAAAAAAAAAAAAAGGTTTTAACAATCTCTCTTTCGAAGTCCATACATTGCAAATCCAGCCGCGTTACCATGCTAGAGGAAATGAAAAAATGCTTCGGTTTGAGAGGACGAGTCCTTTATTTCTCTTGCTGGATACGTTTCATGTGTTTTCCCCAACACTCCGGCTTAAGGAGATGCTTTCTGAAACCCAAACACACGCATAGCTCGCACCCGCACATGCACACGGACAGATAAGATATGTATTAGATCCTGACACATACGGGGTGGGGGGAAGAGCAGGGGAGAGAGAGAGAGAGGGAGAGAGAGAGATCCTCCTACCTGGAGCCATAGATTGCAAGATACGTAGTGTTACCTGGGGAAGTCAGAACAAGTAAAAACACATTGAACTTCAGGGCTCTATGAGGCAGTTGATCAAGATCAGTGCTTGCTCATTTTCTCCCTCAGACTGTCTGTCTTGGGTTTTTGTTTTACCGTTTTGAGCAGCTCTTTCTATTTTTGCCTCCCTCTGGAGCCTTCATATCGGAGCCGGTTTCGCTCACCATGGCTCTGGAAAGAGCTGCTTGTCTTCACGGTGTTGATTTTTTACACTTTGGCCGGCTCTGCTCCCGGGTAGCTTCAGCAATGCTCCTGACTGGGATTTAATCGACAAGATCAGTTCGGCTTTTCGTGCAGTTTTTATGGCTCAGTCCATTCTCTAGAACATGCACAGAAACTTTCGGAAGTGGATTTTCTACGTGTTTCTATGCTTTGGAGTCATCTATGTCAAATTAGGGTAAGTTCGTCTGCACGACAAATCTCCTTGGCTTTTGGGTCACGTTATTACGGAGTTGTGGACAAAATATTGCAAAGAAAAGGAAAAAAAAAAAAAGAAAGAAAGAAAGAAAGAAAGAAAGAAAGAAAAAGAAAGAAAAAAGAAAAGAGAGAAGGTGACTGTTCCTCTCTGTCTGTCTCCCCTCTTTCCCGGGTGGCCAGGCGGTGGCAGCCCCCGGAGCTCGGCAGTGCCCCCCACCCCGACCCCAGGGTAGCGCGATGCCCGGCGGCAGGGCGCTCCGGCAGCGCCGAGCCTGGAGAGAGCTGGTGGCGGGTGATGACGGATCCTTTTCTTTTGTACTGTTTAAGCGAACCTAAATATTATCTCTGGCGTACAGTGCCCTCCGTTTAAAAAAAAAAAAAAAAAGGCAGCCTGACAGAGTTAACTCAGCCGCTGCTGCTGGGACAATAGAGCAGAGCTTAAGTATTAAAAAGGCGAAAGGGGCGGGAGGAGGGGAATCCCTGCTCTGAACCTGCACTCGGGGATTTGGTTTATGCAGGCCTAGACACAATTTGCGTTTCTATCCATCACGCGGACGTGTTGAAATTAACTTGACAACTGGTCCGGCTGCCTCTGCGCTGGCGCGCCCGGGAGGCCGGGCGAGCTCTGCCGAAGGCCCCCCCTCCCCGGCCTGGGGCCGGCTGGCAGCGGGGCTCCCCGGGAGCTCGCGGCTCTCTCCTCGGCCTTCGATCGCAGCAACCGAGCTCACTCTGTTATTTCAGTTGCCAAGTTTCTCCCTCTCTGCCTCTCCCCCCGTACCTGTATGCCCTTATTAATATTGCTCGTCGCAGTAGGCTGACTTGAGTTGAATTTCCACATTCCTGAGCCCCAGCCGAGTCCTTACCTGTCGAGCTACAACCTCTTTAAAGCTCCTGTCTTTGCATAGCTGCGGGATTTTTTTTTTTTTTTAATGATCAAGAATGCATAAGGTGAGTTGCAATCCAAAGAAACGCTCCCTTCCCTCCTTGAAATCGATCAGTGGAAGAGGGGGGAGCAGAAGGGCAGCCCCCAAAGGCGGGAGAGCAGGGGCAATTCGCCAGAGGGACGGGCCAGCCGGCACAACGGCATAGCGTCTCATCCCGTCCCGTCCCGGAGCGGGAGGGCAGTGGCAAGAGGGAGCTGCCCTCCTGACCCTGCACGCCCCGCCGCCGCCTCGGGCGCTGCTCCGGGCACGATCGATGCGCGGCGAGGACGGCCCCGGAACAGTCCAGTCCCCGGTGTCAGCAGCCCCCGCAGAGGAGGAGAGGAGGAGGAAGGGGCTCCATGGGGAGGGAAGCTGTGAGAGGGAGCACGCCATAGCTCGGGATTAGGGTTACACCGAGCGGGGGTTAAATCAGGCTCCCCGGGGATGAGCTGAAAGGGTCCGTGCATTCCGACCCCCCTGCCCCCGGAGCTTTCCCAGCTGTGGACAGCAAGGGCAGGGCTACCGCGGTTGCAGGCACCAGTGAAAGCCGAGGGCTGCCTAGCGGAGGGTCCGCAGCAGATTGCTCGGCGGGGAGCAGCCGGATGCATCCCTGTGCGTGTCTGCCTAATTATTTATTTATTTATTTCATTTTTGGCCCGGATCTTGGCCCGCCCCACAGCCGCAGGTGCCGCCGCGGAATACCCGCGGAAGATGAGCGGAGGGAGGGCGGGGGACGCACTCCTTGCTTCCCCCTGCCCTGCCCCGGTCCGGAGTCCGAGACCACCCTGTCCCTGCCGTCGAGCATGGCCGAGGATAGCCCCAGATCCTGCCTGCTAGGGACAGAAGGATGCTCTCCGTGCCCTGATCCCCGCGGGGCCAAATACCTGCACCGCCCTTTGTCGGGGCTGTGATCGGCAGCGATGGGCTCTGGCGTCCTCTAGCCTCAGATTGACAGGGGTTTAGATGAGAAGTGAATCCGGTGAGGCTGTGTATCCATAAACGAAGCGATGACGGGGCACCCCATCTCCTTCAATAGCTGGAGGACTTCGTACAGCGCATCCCTCACAGAGAGGCAGGCGAGCTCAAAGAAAACCTTTGCAAAATCAGGGTAATGATATTACTATTGGCTTTCAGTGCGGTTTTATTTTCAAAGGGAACAGAAGATTGGGCACATGTTAGAGTCTGGAAGGCAGATCTCTTTTCGAAATTGCTTGTAGCTATTTTAGAAGGGGATTCAGAGCAAAAATCGCAAGAATGCCGTTGGTCTGAGCCTGGAAGTAAAACTGAGTGGACAGCAGAAGCAATAAAAGCCCTTACAGAAACCCTATCAGATCCATCACCATGTCTGTAAGGCGATGAGGATACTTCACTTTCTCTGAACAATAGGAGAGAAATTTGCTCTGAGATTCAGGGCTACTTCTAGGCTAGGCATGTAGGATGCAATTATTTCCTCTTTCATCAGCCACTGGAACTACCATTTTGTTGAAACCATATCCTTTGAATGTAATGATACTTCTTCTAGTGAGCTGTTTGCGTAAAAAAGAGGGGGGAGATGAAGTCAGATAAAACGTAGTTTGTCTTCCAGTGCATTAGATTTATTTTGCAGCGTGAAGGAGAGAGCTGCAGTGACAGCGGTAGCAAGGAGCTTACATTTGGAAGATCTTTTTTGTTTGTTTTTTTATTTTTCTTTGCTGCAGAGCACGTGTTCGTATCTTAATAAAACGTGCTAAAAGCTCCACTTCCAGTGGCAAACATGAGACCGAGAGGAAACAAAATAAAGCAGTGTATAAGAATTCACCCAGTTGTTGGACGGGGCGGGGGTGTCCCATAGGGTGACATGGCAGGGGACCATATAGCTGCTTCAGCTCTGTCCAGTTAGGAGGAGAGAGCAAGACCCCGCTCAGGTAGTTCTTCCTCTCAGGGAATTCCCGTTGTTCCCACTTCTATTTCCTATCCCAAGTTTGCTGGAGAGAGAGGCGTGAGGTGAAGCATCCCTTGATGTTTCTGTCGATGACGTTTCCGTCCAGGCACCGAAGCGTAAAGCGGCTGCAACACTGATGGCTTCGTGTATTCCCTTGCTAAAATAGATCTCATCAAATACTGACCTCGGCTAGCAGCAGGATCGAAACAGAAATGTTCCCTGAGAGCATCGCAGAGCCCTCGTCCCCTGTGTGCTTAACAAATACGTCTGAAATTAAAAACCACAGCTGTACCACAGATGCAAATCACAGCGGAAGCTCTGCGGATAAGTGATGTGACCTTCGGCAAGACGGAGCCGCGGGCAGTGCCCTGATCTGGGCTGTTGGGGCAAAACCCACCCTTTTCCTCTTCATCTTTTCTGGAGGGGAAAAAGGGAGACAGCCGGACTGGGGAGCCGAAATGGCTCCCATCCCCGTAGGGCGAGAGTTCAAGGTGCAGTTCGACAGATGCAAGCGGCGGGAGCTGGCGCTGCCCAAAGGGAGCAAAGAAAGGCACCGGCATCCCTTCGGACATCCCGACCGCTGTTGGCCGCAGCACACTGCTCCCTCCCAGGACTGCCAGGGACTCTGCGATGGGGAACGGCCCAGCCGACCCAGCTTCTCGCCCCTGCGGCGAAGCTCGCCTTGGCTTTGCTGCGTTTGCAACAAACGCCAACGAAATCCCGCGCCCCTTGCCCGTCTTCAGGGCTGTCCGTTCGCAGGGAGCCCGTGAGCAAGTCCTCTCCGGTTACTCCGGCCCAGCGGCAGGCAGCGGCTGGGGCACAGCCTCGACGGCGGGCACCACGTGCAGCACCAGGAGCTTCGGCGAGGCCCCTGAGAGGAAACCCGCGGGATTTACTCTCGGAGCCCCGTACGGAGCAGCTGAGGTACCACGGCTGCCTGGCACCGTTCCCATGGTGGAACGACATGCTCCCCGCCCCTTGCACGGACACCCTCCTTTGTGCTGCTGCCGCCGTCACTCCTCACCCTCGCCGCCAAGCAGATCTCCACTCATGTTGGGAAACTCATCGTTCCTCTCCTTCTTTACCCCGGCACTAGACTTGCTGCTTGGTGAGGTCCAAGAAATACCCAATTTAAAGCAGAACGGAGTCCGGTGGGTTGCCAACCGGGCAGACCTTCAAAGCCCTTACCGGCTTCCGACGTGCTCTTGTGCAGGACACTCTCCAGGTCTGGGGTAAAAAGGAAACCGCAGCTGGGAATGGACAGATAAAAGAGACAAAGAGAGAGAGAAAAAATAAATTCTTTATTCGTGCCTGCTATGCTTCATGTGCCCGACTATGGTGTCAGCAACCCTTCCAGTGCCGTTCTACCCCTGTTTTGTCCCAAATACACGTGTTTGTGGAAGAAGGAACGACGCTGCCGAAACGCCCATATTAGGTGTCACCGACAACACCCCCTCCTCCAGTGCCACATCATTTTATTGACAGGAATATATTCGGCTTCAATCAACAAAACAAGTGCACTTCTCAATATCCGCGGCTGACATACGTATAGAATCCATTTGGATGGAATTTACGAGGTTATTTCTATCGTCATCATCATTAATATTTTTTCGCCGTAATAACTGGCCCGTGGTTTTAGAATGAAATTTAACTTCCCGAAAAGAAACAGCACAATTTGTTATGTATTTACGAGTTTCCTCTCTCTACACAGCTAAACTGTGGATAAACCCAGCATCGATCCCAGAATTGTGGAGATGGGTAAATTGTCTTTGTTTCAACTGGACTGGGTCTAATTCTGGTAGCACCGGTTCGAAGATTTTCAGCTCTAGCATTTACATTGCATTTTGACGATTAAATTTTTTTTGGTCTCCTTTCCCCCAGACACCTCTTTAAAAGCAGATGTATTTTTAAATACATATCCGAAGCCAAACAAATGCTAGAAATAAAACATTAAAAGCGACTACACCGTTATCCTAGTTCCCGTTCAGAGCAGCTGCCCCAGCCCCAAGCCTGCGTGCCTGAGAGGGAGAACGGGCATTATAGGACATTTCTGTTTACATATACATGCACACATACACTTACAGAAGTAAAAATACGACGATTTTAGAATCTTAAAGAATTATAAGTAAGACGATTCTGTGATTACAATGATTGTTGAAAGGCTTAATCTTCTGTCCCTCGTTAATCGAGATTAGCAGTTTTCTAAAGGACTTTGACTGCTCCAGGGTCTGTGCTGGACTCATAGATGAGGGTGGTTAAATGACACCAAACCCCAAGAAGATTTTTATCGCATGCTGGGAGGCAGACAACGTTTTTACACCGGTTCTGCAATTCCTGTTCCATCTGAGGGAATATTTCGTTGTGTCACGGAGGCAGCTGCACCCCTGTGCTGGGACTGGCTAACCGAGGAGGTGTTCCCAGGGTATTTGGAAGAGCACTTCTCCAGGAAAACTCCTCCAGTTATTAGGCAATTAACCTGAGACAAACATTTACAAACGCTACGGACAGAGGAGAACTCGGAGCCTAGTTCTCGCTGAGGTCGGCTGCATTTGTGTTAAATTATCTGCGGCGCGCGTTTCTCATTCGGGGCTCGCTTTCAAGCGCTAACCCTGGCATCCGCAGAGCACGTCTTTCCACCGTCTCCCCCACCTCTAAACCGTCTATATTTTTGTTTTTCCTCCGAAAAAAAAAAAAAAAAAGAAAAAAAAAAGAATCGCCCGACGAAGCAAGGAGGAAGAGCGACTGTCTCATGCACGGTTAGGCTACTCGGGGCAAAGGGCTCCAGCCCGCCGAAGCGGGGAGGGTCGAGCATGCCTTGGCCTCGGGGCGCGGTTGGGCGAGGCAACTGACCTGCCGGGAAGCAGCTTTTCGGACCGGCATCTTCTCAGAAAGGAGAGAGGGGAGAGAACAGACGAAAGCACTTCTTGCGGGAGCAGCGAGAAGTGCGGGGAGCCGGGAGTCCCCCGCTCCCCTCCTACCCCGGCTACTTCACACCAGTCCTTTCCCTCCCCTTCTCTCAATCCAACCTCGCCAGGAAGCGGAGAGTGTGCATGTTTTTATTTCTCACTCAGGCGGAATACGACAACGTATGAGCCTTTTGGGGGTTTTTGCGGTGCTTTTTTTTTTTTTTTTGGAATGATTCCCCCTAACCCCCTAATTTTCACCAGCGGGGACAAGGAGAGGCAGATCCCTGCTGAGGCTGAAGGGACAGTGGAACCCTTCAGGGGACCTGAGGCAGCAGCCCATAATAAAATAATTCACCGAGAGTGGAGCTGGGAGGGAGCTACCAACTCCTTCGGGATCTACCGCTCACGGCAGACGCGGGAGCGAGCTTAGAAATGCCCTGTGGTGGGGGAGAGGAGAGCTTGGGGAGCGAGGCGTGCAGCGAGGGCTCAGCCAGGGAGCGTGGACCCATGGCAGCCCTGGCAGGATCAGTGTCTCTCCATTGTCATCCTCCCCTTTAAAAAAAAAAAAGGAGAGGGAGAGAAAAAAAGTAGGCGGATTGCAGTGTCTGACTGCCCAATGGCAGCCCCGAGTCTCAGGAGAGTTGCAGAGAGAGGGAGAGAGAGAGAGAGAGAGAGGCACTTTCTGCCATCCAAATCCCTTAAACCATCCTCATTCCAACACGAGAACCCACTGTAACAACTTCCAACCACTGAGACATGACAGGCAGGAGCCCAGAGGCAGCAGCAGCAGCGAGAGCCGCAGCAGCAGCACACACTCTGCACAGAGAGCAGCATTAGCACCAGGGGAATACTAGACACATCAATACAAACAAACAAACAAACAAACAGACAAAGCCCCCCAAGCCCAAGGGACTGGATTCCAACTCAGATTCAAGCCACAGCAGACACCAAAAAGGGTGGGGAATTACGACCAGGGGGGGCCCAGGAAGGAATAACCAAGGAAGCGAACTCCAAGAGTGTAAACGGGATTCAGCCATGATCCTTTTTTCATCTCGCAGTGTGTTACTCTCAGTGTATTACCCTCAGATTTTCCTCATCCTTACCAGTGGGAGTTACCTGTAAGTGATCCAGATTTTTTTTTTTTTTTTTTTTTTTTTAACAAAATACTGTTTGCAATGACCCCGCTAGCAGCTACCTAAGGGCAATGCGCAAAGCAAGCAAGAGGGAACTGGGAGAAGCCAGCACGGGCGGCAGCTCCGTGCAGTGCGTGGTGGTGAGGATGGTGGTAGCGGTGGCGGCGGAGGAGGAGGTGCTGCTGTGCTGGCGGCGGTGCTGGCGCTGCCGGTCGGAGGCTGCCGGGGGAAGGTGCACAGCGCCAGGTAACTCCCGGGGCTGCCCCGCCGGCGAGGCCGGGGCGGCGCACCTTGGAGGGCGGCGGGGCGGCGGGGCACGGAGCGGCCGGCGTCTCCCCTGGGGACTCCGACCCCGACTCCTCCTCCTGCCAAACCGGAGATGGGCATCGCTTCGCGCTCGTCGGGGGGGAAGTGTGTTTCTGCGCGGAGATCCCAAGGAGTGCGGGGCCGCTGCAGCCGGCGGCGGGCGAGCCCCCGGCCGCAGAGGCGCTTCGCTAGCCGGCTGCTTTCGCTCCGGAGGGATCTCCAGTCCCGCAGTTAGAGCTGGCTCCAGGACCTTTTCCTTGTGAGGAAGGGGGTGGAGGTAGGGGTGGGGGAAATGAGAGTCGGTGGGTGGGACTGCAAGGAGTTTCACTCTCTTTTTTTTTAATATCTATATCTGTATCTAACATTGCGGTGGATAAGGAGCGGCTGGGCTAGTTCGTGCGGGCTGCGGAGAGAGTGTCCTCCGCCCTGCTCCTGCCGGTCCTCTGGCGTGTCTCTGTCTCCGCTGGGCGCCGCGTTAGGGGGTGGATGGGTAGTGGGCCGGGGTCCCCGCCGTCGGCCAGCCGCGGTACCGGGGGAAGCTGGGCCCGGCCGGGGATGCTCGCCGGAGCCCGGAGGGGGTGGCGGGCAGCTCTCTCGATTTTCTGCTCTTCCTCACCCTGAGAGGGACCTGACCGCGCTTCGGGACAGGCGTGGGAAGAGGAGGGCGCGGGGGGCGACAGGTCCTGCTGCCGGTGGAGCTGGTTTAAAATGGGGAACCTTCTTCCTCCTTTGGGCATCTCCCCAGTGCGGGGGCACGCCGTGCTCCTCCCGTCAGGGACTCGGGGATCGGGTCCAGGGAATCTCTGGGGGGAACAGCGGGAGGGTCTGGTCCGGGTCTGTCTGCCCGGGGGCCATGGCAGAGGGGCTCCCCTCGGCCAGGGAGAGCTTTGGTCGCGGACGAGGAAAACCCGCCTCTGTATCCTCTGCCTCGCATGTCGGGGCCAGGCAGATCTCCCTTCTCCTCCACCCCTGTGCCGAGGTCAGGCTTTATTGCACCCCGGAGGGCGTAAAATTTGAGCTTCTGCCCCTAAACTGTATGTGAATTTATATATATATATATATATAAAATATCTTTTCCGTCTGTATGCATGCACGGAGCACATGCACATAAACAAGCACGTGTGCTTGTGTTCCTGTGTGTGTATTTTCCGTGGGCTACGGAAAATTTAACCCACCGCTATGGAAGAAAAGTAGGAATAAACACACCCATGAAAAGAAACTAAAAGCCTATTTTTACATTCTTAATTCTTAATGAAATGCACATGCCTTGGCTACCGATTTTTGCAGGCTCTTGGTTTATGGAAGCCCGTTAGGTTTAATTCAGCCAGAGCTGCCTGTTTCTATTCACAGGCTGGATTATGTCTGCTGGTTAGGTGACCAATAGCTTGCAAAAAAAATAGCAGTGCTATCTTTTTTTTTTAACAGGAGGAAGAAGTCGTAATAAATAAATAAATACACCCTTTTAATGTAAGCGTAGCCATATTTTTCTCAAACCCGTAGGAAATTACTATCCTACCAAGTTTTCCTTCTATAAATAGTGCAAATCTTAAAACAAAAGTTTTAAACCGCACACCAGATGCTGGGATGCTGGCGGTTTCCCTTGCTGTGTGACATAATTATAAGGTCCGAAAGCAAAAGCTATAGAAGTATAATAATAATACTAAGGCGACTGCTGAGGGGAAATACATGGGAAGCAATGCCTGCTTTATTTAGAGAGAACTGCTTGGGGATCTTTTGAGCTCTGCCCCGCGACAATGAGAAGTCGTTGCGGATAAATAACGCTCTCTTGCCTTTCCCGGTGCTATCCCCTGTTCATCATCCCCTCAGCGGCGGGTCACTTGGAGCTGGACCCACGGAGCCGGAGCCGAGGCGGCTATTGCAATCCAGCAGAGCAGAAGGGAAAGGGATCAGGAGGTGAAACACAACAAAGCGGAGCCCCAAAGCAACGCGCACCTCCCTCTCTCCATCCATCCCTCCCTCCATCCATCATCCCGGAGGGAGGGAGACGGCTGCCTCCCCGGGGAGAGATAGCCCAGCCTCCCTCTCCCTGATCCCCGCTTCCCCTCCGTGCCACCCCCGGCCCTGCTTGTTGCATCTTAGCCGTGACCCTCGTTTTCTTCCCTGCAAGCGGGGAGCAGCTGAGGGGAGAGCCGGGCGCGCCGCGATGCTTCGCCTTGCTCCCGGTTGAAAGTTAAAAGAGGAGTTATTTCGGTGCTTAATGGATAGTAGCCTAGCGAACTTGTGGTGTTTATCTTGTGGGTAAATATACTTCTCTGGCTTACTAATGGTAGCTTTTGAAGATTAAAGCCTGTTCGAGCATTGTCTTCTGGTGCCTGTTTCTGCTATCCGCGCTCTCTCTGGAGGGGAGGATGCTTCCCAAGCTGCTATTTAGTGAGCTCTAGTGGACTGTCAATGGTTATGTTAATTTTGCCCGAGATCTCTATCGTCTTCTGGCTGTGGGAACAAATCCTCGGCTTCGGAGTTGTTGGTCCTTTAGGGATAAAGACGCAACTACCAGGGGCAGTAAGTAGAGCAGGAGCGAAAGGAGAGCGGGGTGTCCGTCCGTGTTCTGTCTCTCCCGATGCATGTGCGGTGGGGTGAGCACGATGCAGCTCGGCTATTCCACTAGAAAAGCTGGAAAGCAGAAGTCCCCTCGTGATGAAAAGGATTTTCAGGGTGAAAAAGACAATGATGAAATAAAATTTTATTTTCAGAATGAAAGAGGCACTGGGGCCTCAGTGGTTTTTTGCAGGGAAGAAAGTCAAGTTATTGTAAACTATAGTCAAAATTAGTTTAAAGAACCAACTCTTTTATAAAGTTTATTTCTATATTGTAAGTTTGCTATCTGATAAAGTGATCTTCTTTGGCTTGCCTACTAACATCTGTAAAAATGTAAAAGCTTTTGCAACCAGGAGCAATTGGTGTCTGACTTTCTGAAACAGAGAACTAACTGCAGCTAGAATAGCTGGTAGTGGGATGATTGATGCATTTTAATGCTCTGGACATATTTTGGTAATCCAATTACATATTTAAAGTATAAAACAGACATTCAATAGTATCAATGTAATTAGTATAAATGTCTAAAACCCAGGATTATATCTTACACTGTCTGGCACCTTTTCTTGCAGTGCATCTTTTGACTATGCATGTGTCTGTACACATAGACAGATTTAGCTTCTTCTAAAGAAGATAGTGCTAGTCTGACTTTCCATTTGTGTACTCCTTTCACTGTTCATCTTCTTTAGGGTTAGATGTATTCAACAGCAACGTGAGAGTTGGTTCTCATAAGAAGCTTATTTCAGGGATTATCTGTGGGTTAATTCAGTTATTTGCTATAATGCAGTAGGGAATAACTCACAAGACAGTGTGTGTATGTAGGAAATAGCAGCATAAATTTTCAAAGCAACTACATATTCTAACATCATAATACAGCAAATAATTTCTATTAGTGAGAGAATATTACTGGCTGGTTAGGAAGTGTAGAGGGAGAAACATCCCCTGCACGTTTTGCATCTGTCTTATTGATGCTCCAGCCTCCTTACAGTTCCACATCCTTTACAACAGGTCTTCTTTACACTCATGGGAAGTGTCTTAGAAGGAACGCTTGCTTTTCATATGTCTTAGGAAAGTACTCATGCCTAATCCCTAAAGATTAGGACTGCTGGAGACGGTCCCTGAAGTTTGTCTCTTAATCTGTGCAGTGCAGGAGGGAGCTGCACAAGCAGAGAGCAGCCAGACTGCTCTGTGGTGAAGATCCTTCAAGGGGATAGTGGGCACAGCTTCACTGTTAACATCAATGCTTCCACATTAGCTGATACAGTCATGGCTACACAGGCTGGCCTACTTTTCCTATCCCAGTTAGATCAGCTGCTGTGATAAAACTGTTATGGGAACAGGATTATCTCTGGCTCAGTTGCTGGACTACAGCATAAATCCATTGTTTCCCTGTTTTTGCACCTCATTCCTCTTATAAGTGAGACTGTGCACTCTTTTGGGCAAGCTTACCCTCTTGACCTCTGTTTGTACAATGTCCCATGCCTGGGAAAAGCTCTGTTAAGATCCTTAGGTACTCCTTTTACATGGTACTGTAGTACTAATCATCTATAAGAGGTTTTGGAATAGGACTTCAACTCTACTGTCTCTCAGAGATGTGCTGTCTTAAAGACAGAACAGGTGAACCTCCAAAGGCTTTTCAGGATCACCTACAGCCAAATTCTTTTCATCAGCAGACACAAGAAAGATAAAGAATATTTTCATGCTGGGCTACAATAATCACTGTGAACTTAGCTTACCTGCCTGATTTCCGTATATTTCCATGCATTGAAGCAGCCACACAAAGATGGGAGAAGGATTGCAATATGACTTCTTGACAGCTCTAGAAGATAAAGTCCACAATTTCTCTGAGAGACCCAGATTAAAATTCCCTGTCTAAGCTCAAAGAGCTCTGGTAAATCTGTGACTGGCCACCACTACCCCTGCCATGGTCTATGTCAAGCATTCAAGTTCTGAATATCCTTGAATCTAAATACATGTGAGTGTAGACTGCTTTCTTGATCCTTTGGGGCAAGTAGGCTCTGGGAATTGAATGTCAACTATGCCTTAAAATTGAGAAAAAGTAACAACTTCAGTAACTATAAGGAAAGGTGGCTGTATCCATATTTTGTAGGATGATTGCATGATATTATTACATATGTTGCATTACTAACATAACAAGTGGCTATAAAGCAACATGAAATATTCAGATAAGTAGGTAAGATTAAATGCAGATATGCTTGCATATTACAAGGAACAAGGCTAATCCCTCAGAAGACAATCTTTCAAAGGAGGTGTTAAAGAGCTAAACAAAGTGAGCCTCAATTATACAGTTAGACTGACAAACACATTTTATGTAATGGAAAAAAATGCACCATATGTACCTGGCAACGTAGCATGCTAAAGGTAGAATGGTGCCAAATGTTTTCTCAGTGTATGAGACTACGCAATTTGGGCTGAAATGCTGCCAGAGAGATTCCTAACCCCCTAAACAATGCAGTTTAACACACTAGTCCTCCCAAGCTACCACAAGCAACAGAAAGCTGGGACCAGCTATAGATCAAAGGAGTTCTGCAGACTTGCTGACACCATGTGTTACAGAACTGGTTAATGTTGCAAGCTCGATTTCTTCAGCCCATAATCTTTGTATGGTGTTTACCCTCAGTGGACTTTCACTGGTGCCTTTCGTGCACACTGGCAAAACAGCTCTACCTGTTAACTACTGGGCAGATGGCTTTTTTGCAACTCTACATTCACCTGTCTGCTCAATTCCTCTCGTTATTTTTGCTCCTTCCTCCTTGATGCTTCACTGGCCTCCTGTATGGCATTAGCACAACCTGCTTCAGGTTGGTATAGTATTTATATAGTATTACAGTAGCACTCTACATGGGAGAGTTGCGTAAGAGCCAGCCAGGCCTCTAGTCATGAGAACCATGACCAAAATACCAATGCACACAGGCAAAATCTCCATGAGTTTTAGGATTATGCAACACACATGTGTGAATATCCTGGCAATGAACTGAACAAACTTGCCACTGAAAGCTTCAGGTTTACAAGTCCAGAATTACTTGGAAGGCTAAGAAAGATGAGGGGCTTGGGCACAGGAGTGCTCTGGAAGAAAAGCCAAGGAAGGCAGGCTCCTGGAGAATGTCTTTCAGTCCTTCAAGGGTTATTAGCACCCTCTCCTTCTCCCTTACTCTCCCTTCAGTCCTCCCCCAATGATAAAAGGATTCATTTTCCCTCCATTGTGGAGAGCTGCATAGGACTTACTGGCTACTTCTTGCCAAGAAAATACCTATATGTTTGCTGCTGCATAAGGAGCATTGTGCATACTTCGATGTACAGCAAATGTGAAGTTCTAGATATAGAGATTTGAAGTATTTTCTCAGTAAGTTTTTCTGTCTACATGCAATATATTTCTATGACTTCTCTCTTAATATTGTTAGGACAAACCTGTCATAAAGCACTGAGTTGTCTTTTTCACATTTTCAGGGTTTCTTTCTAAAAGGCAGTTTTCTTGATAGTGCAATGGAGCTGAAAGTTAGCTACTTTTTTCAGCTCTAATGGAGTATAGGCAGCTATTCGAAGATAGTTAAGGCCAAATAGTTCTCATCATAAAAACAATCTTTCTTCCACAAGGAACTGACAGCAAGATGATTATCACCTATTATTTATTTTACAGTGAATCATGCCTTCTTTAGAAAATATGAAGACAGGCTAAATTAGGGAATTATTGCATCTTTTGTTGGAAATAATTTTAATAGTGCATGCAGTTTGTACCCATGTCATAGTTACGGTTTTAAACATTTATTGTCTTTTTGGCTTATGCTTGTGGATCAGATTTCCCTCACGGCAGGAACCCACAAAGGATAAAATTCACGTTTATGCAAAAATCCTGCTTAATCATCATGGTGACATAGTCTTTGTTCCAGCTCTTTGTCCAAGGTCAAATTTCACCCTGGGTTCCTAAGTAATAAAAAAATGACATCCAGTGGTACAGCAAGTGTGCAAATGAAGGCAAAAGCTAGCCTTGGATATTTAACATGATGCAGTAGAATTTTCCCCTGTGAAGTAGCACCAAGTCCTCTTATCATAGTACTGCATGTCCCCAGATTTTTATCTGAAGTAGAGCCATCCTGTTGCTAATGAGTGGCACCACTTTCAAAACTGATTGAACTCCAGGGACTTTACTGGCTGATTGGTGGTGCAAAGGTAACGCTGATGAGTTGCATCTTCCACCAGCTCATACCTGGACTGCACAGCAAAGGCTTTTTAAAGCTATAGATCTGTGCAACATTTGGGGAAGCTCCTATGTCTTGTCTTTTCAGCTCTGAGGGCCTAAGGCTTCTCTTCCTTGGAGTTACATCCACAGCTCAGTAGGTTAATAAAGCAGGAGAGCCTGCTGCAGTCAGCAAGAGTGATCCTGGTACAAGTGAGAGAAGAACCAAACAGAAAGACGGGACAAGCCTTGTTCTTCCAGTATCCAGTTGAGTACAGACTTGGCACAATCTGCCATATTACGCAAGTTGAAGGGAATGTGGCCATAGTTCCCAAGGATATACAGCGAAAGCAATATTAATAGGAGACCATGTCAGGCAAAACCCAAAATCAGTTCTATGTGCTATGGAAAGAATCATTACGGCCTCTGGTGCCAGTAAGAGCTGACATAAATACAAATGTTATTTATTTTTTGAGGGGAAAAGCACTTCGAAAGCACTGTGGCATTTGCTCGTTATATGCAAGGCATAGTGAGGCAGCCCAGCTTTTAAAGCTGGAAGTATAAGACATAAAGATACAAACTACTGTCTCCCTGCAAGTAGGGTCTGGAAAACAATTTGAGGTGTATCTAATTTAAAATTGTGTAAGTAAGTGCTGGACCTGGATATCATATCTACCCTCCTAATCTGGCTGAAGTTAGACATAATTATGAAATGTGATTACTATTTAATAATAGTTTCTTTCATTCAAGGATTGTAAGTGAATTAATCCTCCCAGCATTCAAGTGAATTGGGCAAGGATCATTTCACTCACCTCTGGGGTGGAATTCAGCAGCTGCAGTGTAGCACCCAGTAGAGCTGTATGGACATGCAGGGCTAGCGCTGGTCCTGTCATCCCTGGCAGCAAGGCAAGAAAGCACCTGAAAAAGTCCCTCTAAAGATTATGTTTTTTCATGGCAGGTTTCACTTTATGGTGAAGACAGGCAAGGTCTGAGACTGGACCGATACTTGAGATGCTGAATAGCAGTATCCTGGCATGTGCTTGCCTCAGTTTCCCACAGCTTTAACAGGCAATAACAATGCTGGCCTGGCCTGGAGGTAGGGGAGGGGCAGGAGAGTGAAAGCTGCCACAGCACTTTGAAAAAGCAATACGTGGTGTAAATGTCATGCCATTACTTTCAGTGACTCTTTTTGGCACACAAGCAGCTGTGACGGCATGATTGTGTCTCATCTGAAACAGGGCATCCCTACCATCTACTTCACCACCATGTCAGCATGGCCTTGGGGAGAGGGAAGGGGGAAAGAGCTGCTTACCACAGTCATGAGCATTACTTCTGACAATGCCTCCTCCTTCCACAGGAACAACCAGACAGACACCATAGGCGCAGCAGGGCCAAGGGCTGCTGCTGGCCTTGGGGTTTGAGGTGGCCAGTGGCAGGCTGGGTAGCAGGCAGGACATGGTTAAGGGAATGCTGAAGGGAATGGCAGCATCTCTCATGACTCCTTTGGCTGCTCGCCAGGGAGCCATGTGACTCGTTGGTTAAAAGAGTCCTCTCAACCATGAGACGCTTCCCCCCGCTCTGGTTGTACCTTTTCTTCCCTAAAGTTAAAAGAAAACAAAACGTACCCACAAAACTTTCCACATTAAAGTTATATTGTAGTCTGATGACTCAGGGTGAGAAATTCAAGGGGAATGAAGAGGAAGGGGAGCATTTCTGAATCAGACCTGTTGTGCTGAGCCTTAAAGGAGAGGAGGATTTTGCTGGATGGAGAGCAGCACTGCTGTACAGCACAGTGAGCAAAGAGCAAAGGATAGGGCTTAAATCTATTCCCTACTGCTGTGGACTACGGCTAACTCTGACAGAGTCTAAATCCAGTGGACTTTGATGCTATCAAAATGGCTAAGGGTGGCACTGTAAACAAGTATGGTTTCTTCTGATTCCTAGGAAATTCTGTTTTCTCCACTCCCATGGACAAGCTTTATAGTTTTTGGTTGCTTTTCTATTATTGGCACCTCTCATCACAGTATCTGAGCACTGCCCATAATAATTAGACTTGCACATCCCAAGTAGGCTTCCTGGAGTCTTTTGTTCTTCTCCTTTCTCTGTCTCTGGGGAAGCTCTGCCCAGGGTAGGTGCTTCTGAGGGAAGGGATGGGGTCAGATTACTGTTGTTAGTGTCACTCTGGTTATGTTGTAAAAGATGTATCAAAGAGGAAGTTCTTGCACTATGACCCAAAGGTCATCAGAGCCTGGATTAGTCTAATCTCTGAAAGTTTGTTCCCTAGACAGATCCTTTCAACCGAGAGTAACTTACCTCTGGGCTCAGAGCTTTGTCTTGTGTTTTATGATCTTCATTGTTCCAGAGGAGCCCAACAGCCCTGGCAGAGGTCTGTTTGGTCTGTCTTTTCTTGCTGGGCCGTGATCCACTAATTTCTGTGTGGAGGTTAGGCTTCACACCTTGAACTGGAGATGAAAGAGAATAGGAGAGGTGAGGAGAACTTGCATGCAGAGGCAATATCCATAGCATAACCACACCTGGACACATAAAATCTACTTTGAAGTGGGTGTGCTGTTTTCACGGTCAGAACACTTTGGAAGTCATAAAGCCTGTGTGTCTCACTTTGGCGTTGTCCTCTTTTGGGGAGCAAAAGGGCAAAATGTTTTGAAATTGCCAGCCAAGTGGTTTTTCAGGCTCACCCTTCTGTTTGGGTCCCTTGTGGGCTGCACAGAGGAGCTGCAAAAGCTGTGGCTGGTTCAGGGATGTCCATTCACCAGTAACTCACCACGCAAGCTGTGCTGAGGTTGGGGGGGTTCTGGACAGGATTTAGAAACAACCTTTGTACCCTCCAAACACAGATATGCTTCTGAGCAGAACCAAGGCATCATCTTGGTGTAAATGTTAATTTTTAAGGAATGTGCTCAAGATAAAAATGTGTGCCTGCCCCTGTATCTTCCTCTCCCCACCCCAGCCAAGCAGTGTGCCAAAGCCAGTTCCTCAGCAACAAGACTTGGCAGGTGGCACCTGATGAGATAATCATGCCCCTGGGACATTAGGAGGCATGAGGTGCAGCCAGGTGCTCCTAATCTGTCCATGGGTGTGATTTTCTGTGGTAACCACACCTTCAAGTGTTGTCTTACTGCAATTAGGAAATTTGTTCAGTTTAGGTCAAGTACTTCTATTAGGGTGCTCTTCACATCTAACACGTTGGCATGGCAAGGGGCATGTGGATGTCTGGGGTCACGCAACGCATGGCACTGAGTGGTGTTCCTTCAACTAGCAGGGACGAAAGGATCCTACTTCTCACTACTTTGCTATCTGCTTATTTCTGAACTCAGACTTTCGCTTCATGAAGACCCACTGATCTGAGCACTAATTCAGGTGCATATAAATCCAAATAGAAGCTGTTCCCTTTATGTGATATTCCATTTGGACAGGGCCTGGAGAAACCTGGTCTAGTGGAAGGTGTGCCTGCTCATGGCATGGCAGTTGGAACTAGATAATCTTAGGGTCCTTTCCAGCCCTAACCATGCTGTGATTCTATGATTTTATTTCCTATGTGTCACCAACAAGGAACCTTTTAAGAGTTTGTTACTTTCACTTCCTGGGATTTCCATTTTGCAAGAAGTTCTTTAAACGCCATAACATATGAGGGCCTTACTGCAGCAAAGATCAAATGACAGTTCCTTCTTGTAGGTAGAAAATGCCTTGCTTTCAGAGGCTGTCTTGCATTTCAGTCTTACTACAGGTATGGGAGCTAGGTGTTAAATCAGTCTCATACTCAAAAAGTACCAGGCAGACACCCAAGTTCCTACCTTCTTTATTAAAGACTTGGTGTAATAAGGTCCCACAAACAATGAGGCGCTCTGGCTATCAGAGAGGTGAATAGGAGGGGGAGGCCTCCAGCTGCTTTCAGAATTTGTTCCCTGTGTCTCCACTTGGGCAGAGCTGTCATTGCTTGTCATGTCTGCTGCAATACTGTAAGAGGTATGAAATGAAAAATACAGACGTGGCTTCAAGTACTGCCAAGGTCTTGGTGTGACTTTGAGGAAGCCCTTCCCACCTTTGTGCCATTGTTCCTCTTCCAGCATTGCCTGCTCGGGCTGCAAGCAGGGGAAGATCTTTCTGTGTCTTCACATGGGGAAGCACATGCAACATCTCAGGAATTGGCCCATCACTCAGACAGCCTAGATGCTGCCTCATTCAAAGTTTAAGTTTAAATTTTGGCTCCATCCAAACTTTGCCTGAAAAAGTGCAGGATTTAGCTTGCAGTATTTTGATGGGATAGTGCTGTTTACTGGAAAGAGGGACTGGTGTATTTTACCTCTCTGAAAATGAAAAACACTTTCGGTGCTAACAAAAGTCCTGCTTTTCTTCCTATTGCAGAGATATGTTTTTTGAGGTGTATCAGATCTTTGCTTACATGATAGTTGCCATTGTATACCTAATTAGAAATTAGCTTTAGCTCTCTGACAATAGTTGGCACGAGTCATATTTCACTCTAAGACGTCTTATAAGATAATTAAAGCGATGACTGACAACACAGCACAGCAAAAGGAATGTTTCTCAAAGTAGAGCCACATTACAGATTGTAATTGTGCACATTTTTTTAAATGCAGCCCTGGTAGTAGCATAACTACTCTGACTTTAATGTATTCCCCAGAAGTCAATCTGGACCATTAGTTTTTGAGAGCAAACCCTGAAATTCTCTCAGTTTCTGACTGCTTTTTAAATTCATGTTTAAATGCATGGGCATGGATATACTGCTTATGAAGGGTGTCTGAATCACAGCCCTGGAAAACGAATTCCTCTCCTTACCCACAAAACCAGTGCAGCACAAGCAGAGGGTGTGTGAGCTTCCCCACTCCACCCCATCCTTGTGTCTCATCCATGACCTAGAGGGGCAACCTCTAGCTAGGCATAAGCGGGTGGCTCACTCTCTGTACTTATTTAATCCTTGGCCAACCTGCTAAGGCTGCCAATAAGGGTGCCAATTGTGGTGGTGGTTTCTGTGATGTGGATAGTCGTCCACTGGGAGCTGGATTAAGACCATCAACTCATTTCAAATACTCTAGGCCACAAAGCATCTGCCAAACGGTAACCATTTTTTTGGTCACTACTGGCTTGGGTCATGTTTGGATCAGCGATGAAAGGCTCCATATCCCAGCACCAATCCCCTGAGCCATAGAGTTTCCCAGAATATTTTTTTTAAAGAAGGAAAACATTATTTATTGTCCTAGGTTCTACTTTGTTCTGCTGTACATATTGACCCTTTAAGGTGCATAGTTTTCATTATTTGATTGTAGAGGGTTCAGATGCTGGAAAAGATTTTGGAAGATGATAGATAGCAGATCCTTGTGGTGTGATCCGAAACAAGCTCCCAGAGGCAGTGGTTACACATTCTGGCACCTCAGCTGGTATTATATTTGGATCTAAAACTGATCTTACACCTTCAAACGTACCACACAGTCCCTCAGCAGGGAAACTGCCATTAAATTGAAGAAGATCACATTGCTTCCTTTGCTCTTGTTCTTTCAGAGATACCTAGACATCTGTGTCAGATCTGTAACATCAACCAGCTTTGCTGGTAGCTCTCCCAGCAACACATTATATTGTCAGTGGTCCCTGCTGAACCCACCATAAACTTTTGTGTATGCCCTTTAGCAGCCCCACGTTGTTGTTGCGGGGTGACTTTTTTCACAGATGCTGCAGAACTGCGGGAGGCAGAGGCTAAATTATTTGGCTCAAATCACACAGCCCAGCAAGGCAGAGAACTGGAGTGGAATTTTCCTGATCTCAGCCTAGCCCCCACATTATTAGCACACCTGAGAGTGGAGCTAGGGCCAGCTGAAATTTGTAGTTTAGTTGGCAATGAATAATACTAATTCTTGTGGTAGTGTCTCTTGCCCAGAAGATACCCAGTCTCAGAGAATGCCTGGGATGAGAAGCACATTGTCAGCAGGCTGAGGAAATGTCTTTCTGGTTTTTCTTGGATAATACAAAGCTGTGCAATATTGCCATTAGCTCTCCCTTGAGCTGGTGCAAATCCTAAGAGGTGATTGGATTTTTCTTTCCTAGGGGTAATTTGCATTTACGCCAGCACAAAGGCACTACTTTGCTTGCAATAGCTCCTCAGAATAGTGAGTCATCTACTTTGTTCTCTATTACACATGAAAGTGAAGCATGCCATGATATCAAAGGAGTGACTGTTAAGATGATAGAAAGTTCTGGGCAGATCCATTACAGCTATGGATGTTCAGAAGCAACAGACAGAGTTAAAAATGATATTATTGAGTTGATGGTATTGTGAGGCTGTGGTAGAATCTGCTTCCTATCACACAAGAAAAATGCCAGGAGCAACTTGCCAGTAGATACCTCCAGTGGTTTATTGGTGTTAGACTGGGAAACATATATTTTGGATTTCCTTCTATTTTGTTTAAAATAATAAAAAAAAATTGCTTTATACAATGTATATTTCCACTGTGAAAAATTGTTTCTGTTAAGAGAAATAGAAAATGACTGCAAAAGTAGGGAAAAATTGTGTTTGAAAGATGGTGTGAAGTCATAGAGATGTATACAGAAATCATAATTTTTTAATCCTTAAAAAAATGAATACATCCCTAGAAAGCTTTCTTTTGTAAATTTCTCTGCTTATTTGGAGCCTTTTTATATATAGTTTATCTTTCCAGAATAGACGCTTCCCTTTCAGTAGCAAATAAGGCTTAAATTCAAGAAAACACATGGAGAAATGTAAGCGTAGTGGCTTAAAAGAGCTTCCAGTTGCGTGCATATATTTAAGAAGACCAGGTCCCAGACATAGAAAACACAGGACATATACATTGCCTAGCACCCTTGTATGTTCCCCAGGTACACAGGGATTCCAACACATGCTTAACTCTTTCCTAAACTAAGTTCTAAATTTGGGTTATATCTCTCACTTTTACTTTTTCACTAGAGAAGCCATGAAAACCAAGCTGGAAATGTACAGTGTCAGAGTGTCAGTGAGATCTCAGCTTGGGATGTATGACTTTGTATAATGTAAATCAAATTTTTCTTTTCAGCCTACTGGCTGTGTACAAGGGCCAAGCTTACTGTTTCAGGAGGTTAGAGATGAAAGGTGATGGAGAATGATGGGTAGCAAGGGGGAGAGACCCAGGGCAGGGCCTTGTGTGTTCCCCATGGAGAAGGGGGTGGAAAACACAATGGGAAGGAGAGTGAGCAAACCAGGAAGAGAAAAAGCGAAGGCCCTCAGCAGCTGGAAGGAAGAAAGTGAATAGAAAGGGACACATGGAAAAAAGAGAGATGGAGCTGGAGAATGAAGCAGGTTTTAGGATGGTTGCCAGATATGGAGGCAGTTCTTGGGAGGTTCGGCATTTAGCTGAATCATCATTCAGCCTGTCTTGTTGGTCCAAGTCATGGCTTCATCACTTGGACAGAAATTTAATCACCTGAGAGCAGCTTTTTTGCAACTTAGCAAACTCAGCATGAGGACTACGGTCTGGACAGGAGCATAGCCAGGAGCCAGGAGACAAGCATGAAAAGAAAGTATGAACAGAGCAACTCAGGAGAGCTCAGCCCAGAGGCCCCCACTGTGCTGCTGCGGCTTATTTGTCCCCAGAAAGGATGTGACTGACCATTGCTGGTCAGGAAGAGAGACATCAAAGGGCAGAGCATAACGCATAGCTGGCTAGTTTCAGCTAGCAGAGGACGATCCCCCTTTTGAGGAAGGGGGAGAGGTGCAGGAGAGGGAATGCAAAAGAGGTAAGAGACAAAGAGCAACTTACATCAATAAGAGAATTTGGCTCTGGAAGAAGATTTTCTGCATGGCTGCTCCACATAAATTGTGCTTAGCTCTACAGCTGCAGGATTTTGGGGTGTCTGATGAGGGTCTTTAACCCCTAAAGACAATTTTACTATTTAACTACCATCCATGAAACCAAAAGCCTTATATGGGTGCAATTTTAAGTTTAGAGATTTGGAAATGCTCAAATACCAATGGTTGAAAGGGACACAAATTAAAATCTCTGTTTACAGGATTTAATCTGTGAATATTAGGGCAAATGTACTCTTTCACCTGAGAGTCCCCAAATGGAAGGCCTAACTGCAAGACATAATGCTACAATTCTTCAGTCACAGCAGATGCTGTGTAACACTGGTGTGAGGCTGAACTGGGACAGTTATTACTGAGGGGATGCTCAGCTTTTCCTTCCTGTAGAGCATGAATTCATTTCAAAACACAAGCTTTCAGGGGCTATAGCATTGTTTGTGTGCAGCCAAACCATGAAGGATTTTTTTCTCACATTAAATTCAGCTCTCTTCTTCCAAACTCTAGAGCTAACTCCTTATATCAGCTGACTGGGATCCAGTTTTTAAAATATATATAGGAGCTATTGCTTGGCACATAATAGAGTCATTGTTTTTTATAGTATCCATGCACTACCATAGTCTAGTTTATTACTTTGTAAACTATTTTTGGAATATGTCTTTCTTTATATAAAACCAGGTCCAGTACCATGCATATTTCACATCTTTTCTGTTGTTTTCTTCATGGACATAAATGTGGATAAAGGGTTTACAAGATTCAGAAAGACTCTGGAGAAGGTCCTTCATGACTGACTATGAGTAGTTTGGGGATCTTCTTTTTAGCTTTGTTCAGAGTTCTTTATCCAAAGTTGCACACAGTTTTACCTGAAATTGGTGCCTGATATACACATACATGATTACAATCTATGTCTCACAAGCCTAATTCTCAAAGTTTTACTCAGCGATTTTCACTAAGGACATATATGTGTGGACCTAAGACCAGACAAATGGAATGGAATGGGTTGCCCAGGGAAGTTGTGAATGCTCAATTCCTGGCAGTGTTCAAGGCCAGGTTGGACAGAGCCTTGGGTGGCATGGTTTAGTGTGAGGTGTCCCTGCCCATGGCAGGGGGGTTGGAACTAGACGATCTTAAGGTCCTTTCCAACCCTAACTATTCTATGATTCCATAAATGTTAACTCAGGTGGGCTATTGTATCTTATCCTTCTGAGGAGCTCAAATTAAACTCCCTGAGATGAACAGAGAAAGACTGTAATTTGAAGTAAACTATTTCATCAAATCTAATCTCAGTATAGTTGTGCCGGTTTCAGTCTTACAATCACAGAGCCGTATTTTTCTTTTTCTCCCACGTCTCTATTCCATCTATTATTGTTTCTAAAATAAAGTGATTAAGGGAGGAGATAACTGCTACAAACACGTGAAACTGAAAGAAGGAGTTTCAGGAGCCACCCATGGTCCCCATCGGAGGATTCTGCCCTTTGGAATAAACGTCAAGTCAGCCCCTTTTACCTGAGATGTGAACCCCGAAACATGCTTCCCAAGGACCAGAAAGTATCTGGCAAATACTTGGAGAGAGATTTGCTCACATGCTCAGCAATGGACCCTGGTACACATGTGTAGTCACCCAGGCAGAAGAGTAAGTGCTAGTTCCAGTGCTTCCAAGTTGAGAACACATATCTGGGCAAACACAGGTTATTATAGCCCTGGACAGCAAACCACAAAGGCATTCAAAGAATCACCACCACAACATTTTACAGAATATTATTACAACTGTCACCAGCAGTTCTGTCAGAAATCTGAAAATTGCAAAGGACAAAATTTAACTGCAGAGGAGCAGGGAATTCTCAATATTTGTCTGGCAGTATGCTGGCATGTTTCAGACCAGATGGAGAAATGCTGGACTTTCCTGCTAACCATCCTGCACAGCACAGGGGAAAAATTTGTATCAGAACAATACTCATCTACATCTCTTCCTTTAAGATCAGTGCTGCACTACCTCTGAGCTGGACTGTCTTCAAGGGCTAACTCAAACACTGTTCTTTATTGAAATCTCACTAGAGCTGTGACTTTGGAAATCATAAAAGAAAAAGAAAATGGAGCTGCGCTCAACTGGCTTATACCTGCACCACCTGCCCTAGCAAAATATCATAGTAACACTGCAGTTAAATTATACCTCTGAGTTCACATAAGACATCTGGTTGGGCATGACCTTTCTCCATGCCTCCTCGATGCAAAACATTGCCAGAAGAGAAGCAGAAAGTTGGATATAAGGATCTGGGAGTTGGCAATTCCGGAGACTGGGAAGCTTCCACAGGAAGGGTTTTGATTGCTTGAACCCTTGGGATATCTTCTAGACCTTCTTCTTCTTGGAAAGGTGCAGAGCTTGAATTCCTTCCTTAAGTCTCGCAGCCAACAGTGGCTTCAAGTACCTTTATCCATGCTGCAACCCTTTTAGCTGCTACTTGAGCAAAAAGTTACTTACTAGCGCATTGCCTTAAAGGTTCTGGTTACACTACTAGGAGTTAAATGGTTAAGCACACTAACTGCCACTTTTATCAGATTTTGGGAAAAGCAGTTTTGTAGCATGAACTGCGCAGCTCACAGTTCTCTCAGAGCTGTAGTTTCAGGCTCCTTGCAAACTGAGTGGAACAGCAAGGTTACAGTAGGTTGTATGTTGAAGGGCTAATGAACTAGTGAAGAAATTACTCAGGATCAAAATGCTGCTGCAGCTTCCAAATAGCTAACAAGGACATATTAATGTCATTGACCCCAATTACTCTGTGTGATAGCCTGCTAATATACGTGCTAAGTGTTGCTGTGTGTGTGTAAACTTCTGCCAGCAAAGCACTGTTGCCTCTATCCTTGTGTGTTAAAGGATGTTTTCCTGGACACCCACATATGGCACAAACAGATGCTGTGGGTGCTCCCCAACACTGGGATGTGATTGCAACCAGACAGAGCTCAGAGTGATGCCGGCAGTGCCTACCTTATGTGTTCTTGTGTGATGCCCTGTATGGAAAAAAGATTTACCCTAGAAATACCTGAGAGAGTTATGAAACATATTATTTTTACTACTGGTCATGACCATTTCCTTCTAAATCCACATGTTTTTACTATTAAGAGTTCAGGGACTTGTCTGTAATACAGTATACACATTGTAGAATTGTGAAAGTGTCCAGCTGTGCAAAATTCCTTCAGCTGGCACTGCCCTAATGATGCGTCCGTTGGTGTAGATCTGGAAACTGAAGCTCAGAATCATGTCCTCTCATTTTGGTTCCAATACTGGATGGGATATTTGGCTATCTCACATAGTAATTTAGAACCAGAAGAAAATGCAGTTGTATTTTTGTAAGTGTGAAAAGTCTCCTAACCTACAATCCACAGGGCGAAGGAGATCATGTCATTACAGGAGTGCTTTTTAGGCAAACTAACACAGCTACCTACAGAAAAGTGTGGATTGCCCCCCAGTCAATAAGTATGATTGTGTAAGGCCTAGAAATGGACAGAAGACAATTCCTAGCTCCTCAGTGATATAGCACAATCCTTTCCAGTGGTAATGACTTATAAGATATTACATATGAAGCCTGTCAATCATCCAAAGCTGACTGCTGCACCTCTGATGTAGGAAATACCAATTGTGGGGAAATATGTTTATTTATGTACTAGTGGTTTTATAACTGCTGCTTAGGTTTGGAGCTTCAGAAGTAGCTCCAGCAAGCCCGAGTTAATGGACTGAGAGGAAGAGAGGTGCAGGATAAGTAATGTAGGAGGCATTTCCGCAGCTTACCAGCTGATATCACCACAATGTAAGTGATATCAATGTATGTGCTGAACAAAGCAATCTGTTGTATTGGGTTCCCGCCTAGCTCAGTTCAGCAAGAGGCTGACGTTTTGTGGCCTAATCTCACCAAAGTACTTAAGGCTGGGAGTATCCCACTGGCTCTGGTTCGAACGCAGTGGGAACATATGTGCGTTTAAAACTTTCCACATGCTCTTAAAAGCATATCTAAAGCCCATGCCTGGTGTGCTCAATGGGGAGAACACCAAACACGTGTCATCAGTAGGCACTGGTGACGTGTGTGCTTCGGTCACAGCATGCTCCCTCGGGTGGGCAGTTGCTTCACCAGACTGTTTTCAGTTACATACTTTTCCTGACCAAGGTTGTTTAGTTTGTCTCTTTGCTCTCAGACCTTTGCTTGGACAGTTTGAGTCACTTTTTAAGAGCTGCCTTTAATGCAGGAGCTCAAGCTGACTTGGGAAATCAGCCTACAATCATCAAAATCAACAAATCTGTATACTGAACAGGCTGAACATGTAACATCACGTAGATACCTAAAGGAGATATGAGCTCTTTAGGAAATCAAGCTGCTCCTGTGCTGGAAATCTGGCTTTCAATTCCTTGGAAAGTCTGGGTGCTGGACAGATTTCCTTTTAGTTATGTGTCTCTGCTGTCATCCCGAGCACTTTTAAAATCTTACTGAAAATATATCTTCTTCCCTGAAAGCCTGGAAGGCATTCATTTGTTCACTCACACATGTGCGCTATTGTCCGTACATCCAGCTGAAGATGTACACATTCCCCCGCTATGCGTATAACACTGGGTCCCCTCCCAGTACCTCTTCTCACAGAGCTGCACCTCCAGCTGCCTTAACGTCCTATATACCGAGTTTTGTCATGACCCTTTATTTTTGGCTTCTCCAGCTCTGCTCCAGGGATGGTCACTGCTCCCCCAGCAGTCCTTTCCCATTGCCATTCTAACATTTGCTATTTATTTATTTTTAAGCTGGACCTCTGCCCTACAGCTACCTGTACAAAGTAGCTTCTAGCAGGGCCAATCACCAGCACCAGTGGAGTTCATCATCTACGACTGTCTCCTGGTCTAGCAGGGAAGGAAAGGGAAAAACATGTGCACAGGCAAGGTCCTGTGCAGGACAACACTAAGGCAACAATAATGAGCTTTGACACTGACCCTGGTTTCCTATACACATATTACCACTGAGGACAGTCACTTCTTTGGAGTACCCAGAGACTCTTGTAGACTTAAAAGGATTTTGGCTCAGGCCACCTTCATCTGATACAGTCATTTGCTTTAATGGGATAAATTAAATTACTTCAATTCCCTCCCAGACTGAGGAACATCTGATTGAAGGCGAGGGTGTGGAGGTTGCAGTGGGAGTGAGAAAGAAGGAATAGTCTTCTTTGATAGTAAATAAATGCTACCACTTCTGCTAATTGCATAAAAGTCAAAAGCTAAGACATAAATGTCAGTGCAAGTCTGAGATTACTTGACAGCCCTGTTATTCAAATGCAGAATGCTGTATGAAGCAGGTACAGAAGAGCTTCGTATTAGAAAAAGCTCTTATCTTCACTTGTTAAACCACTCATGTTACGACAAGTCATCTCCAACCTAATGAAGATTAGTGCACCACAAGCAGCATTAAAAACTATAGATACTAGAAACTGTAACAGTGAACCCAAACGTCCCCTGGTCTTTGGAGAACTGACACCTCAACCCAGTCATATTTCAGACCCCTTTCTCATGAAGCATCTGAAACCTACCTGTCTGTATGTAGAGTGAACATGCAAAGTACTCTTTTTTGATGTGAGAAATGACTTTCCAGTCCAATTAATCTAGTGAAAAGACTCCTGCTGTTTTCAATAGGCTTTGGATCAAGCTGAGATGTGGCTGATAATGCACATTGAGCATTACCATGTGGCCCAGAAGGGTGGCAGATATTGCATCTTCTGCTTGTATTTTGTAGCTCCTATTGAAGCCAAGGCATACCAGAGTGCCTCCGCAGAGATTACTTGCTGTGGCATGGCAGAAAATTAGCCACAGTGATAATATCCAAAGTTGTTTTCAAAGTCAACTGGAATACATATTTGTGTGTAGGATTTTTCCTTTGAAAAATTCAATACGCGGAAACCGCAATTGCTCCATGATAAGAGGTAAACAAAGAGAAGAACAAAAGGAGCTGTGGAAGACAGCGGCATGTTGCAATCCATTTGAATGTTTATCTGCAGCAACATGCAGAGGTAGATTCATACAACCAAATTTAGGCAATGGGGAGAGACTCTCAAGTTAGAAGTCTGGTCTCTCTGGGTGTCTCCTATAGTTAATGGAGAAACACGTAGGTCCACGGGGTAATTCAATCCACCTCCTTTCTGAATCATCCTGGGAGGTGGCTGGCTCTTTTCTTTATGGTAGAGGGAACCTGGGGCGCCTGGTTGCCTAATGCAGGCACCTCTGGCAGCACTGTGAATGGCACAGAAAATGGGCCCCATTGAAGAAGGCTACCAAACATCTTTGTTTAATTCCCACTAAAATGAATTAGACCTAGTCTGGCTACCTGAATCATAGAATCACAGAATGGTTTGGGTTGGAAGGGACCTTAAAGCTCATCTAGTTCCAACCCCCTGCCATGAGCAGGGACACCTTCCACTAGACAGGGTTGCTCCAAGCCCCATCCAAACTGGCCTTGAGCACTGCCAGGGATGGGGCAGCCACAGCTTCTCTAGGCAACTTGGGCCAGTGCCTCACCAGCCTTATAGTGAAGAATTTCTTCCTAATGCCTAATCTAAATCTCCCCTCTGTCATTTTAAAGCCATTCCCCCTTGTCTTGTCACTACATGCCCTTGTAAATAGTCCCTCTTCAAATTTCTTGTAGGACCTTTAGGTACTGGAGCGCTGTTATAAGATCTCCCTGGAGCCTTCTCTTCTCCAGGATGAACAAGCCCAACTCTCTCAGCCTGTCTCCGTAGGAGAGGTGCTTCAGCCCCCTGACCATCTTTGTAGCCCTCCTCTGGTCTGGCTCAAGCAGATGCACAACCCTCTTGTGTCTGGGGCCCAAGAGATGGACACAGGACTGCAGGTGGTGACTCATGAGAGTGGAACAGAGTCACTTCCCTTGACCTGCTGGTTATGCTCCTTTTGATGCAGCCCAGCATACTGAGATGCAAGAGATTTAGAAAGGAGCAAATGGGATGCTAAAGAGACAAACTCTGCTTTGTGCCCATGATAACATGATATGCATGGATCCCAAGTAGTATAAAGGAAAATGAAGCACTAGCAGTCTTTGTCCTCTCTCAGATTGATGAACTGGATCTGTAAAAGCCCTTCATAGATTAAAATAGTCCTGAGGTGCTGCAGCAGTAGCATCCTTAAGGCTGTTGGACCAAGTAGGGTGATAGCAACATTTCATAGAAGGTGGGATAGTGGAGACTTATACCAACCCACTGCTGTTCAAGAAACAAAACAAAAGCCCTTGTTATGGGCTATCAGTGCATATAGGGAGGAGGCAGAGCAAATCTGTTTTAATTCAGGAAAGGGGCTCAGCAGCAGTTTGGGAAGAGGCAGCACAATCTCTAGAGCTGCTGAAGTGAGCTTGGGACTTCCAGGCCATAAGGGTGAGTCACAGGGAGGGACAGAGAAAGAGAAGGGAGCTCAAATCTGGGAAGGTAGAGAGTGTGGGTGGAAGGTAAATACCATGAAAGAGCAGAAAGCTGCTTTGTAAGTCAATTGAATCCTATAGACACTAATATTTATCATAAATACCAAAGAGGCTTTAGCAACCACAAACTCTCAGAAAGTAGTAAAAGAAAACTTTTCTCTGTGGTTAGAAAGACCAGAGAAGACGTGAGCAGAGGAAAAAGAGATAACAGGACTGCGAACGCAAGGAAAGGGGTATTAGGGAGCATGACATAATGGAATAAGGATTAACAGCAATTATGTGGCATGGACAATGAGATCAGATGATTAGCTTCTCCAGAAAGATGGTGTATTGTTTTTCCCAGTAACCTCTTACTAAAAGGGTGCTAGAATGCATGAACAATACAAGAAAACCCTGTCTTATTTTAGTGGCTTTTCTTTCCGTAACTCCATGAGTTTTGGCCATAAAGCACTGCAAGATATGTTTTGGGTTTTTTTAAGTGCTACTTCATTTCAGTTTTATGTGTCTTGCTTGCTTTGATTTTCAGATGGCAATGAATGCAAGACTTCCAATCTATGCAGAAGTATTTTTAACTCTGAAAGTTTCTTTTGGGGAGCACTGTCAGTGTGGAGACCGCCATTTGATCCTTTAAATTTGCAACATGATCTTTAAGAAGGGCCTGACCTGTGGGGTGCAATAGCTTGTCAATGATTAATTTCTCTTCTTTCTTCAGAGAATGCACTGGAAGGTGAGGGAAATGATAAGCATTCTAACAATTTTCTTACATAGATTTTTGATTTTAATAGCAAAACAGACATTGTGAAAAAAAAAAAACGAGATGCATCTTTGAAGGTAAGGCAGCAGTATGACGCCTAGGACAACACAAATATTTTGCTCTGGCCCTTTTAGAATGCTATAAAATAAAGCCTAAACTTTGGGCATTCCCCATATGCAATCATAGAAAACCACAGAATGGTTAGGGTTGGAAAGGGCCTTGAGATCAGGCTAGTTCCAGCCTCCTGCCATGGACAGGTACGTCTCGCATTAGACAATGTCGCCCAAGACTTTGTCCAACCTAGCCTTGAACACTGTATGTAGAAGTGATATTCTCCACCTCACCCCCCATTTTCCAAAGGACAGATTACAGTGAATTTCAAATATAATTGTCAATGCTGGACTTTAAACCTTCTCATGTGATTCCTGAGGTTAAGTAAAGCACTACTGAGAATGGGTATTAGGGTGACAAATGGCCACAGCTGATAAAAGTTAGGACAATACATACAAGACAAAGCAGGGAAGGGAGATTTTTCATCTGAAATTATAGGAGATCATTATGCATTTAATTTGGTGTCGAGACTTTTCTGTGACTGCCTCACTAATTTCAGACAAGACAGCTCAGAAGACCTTTAGAGATGCTACAGAAAGGGATACTGCCCTGACCTACGCGACTGTTTCTCTCATAATCTCTAGAGTGCTCTTGAACAGGAATTTGCAACTCATGTCCGAGTTCTGTCTGAATTTGGCATTTGATAGCTCCAAGTTTGGGTTAAACTTTCAGCTTAGAATTTATTTCTTTTTTTTCCTGGGAACTGCCAATGGATCCTGAATGTGGCTTCTGCTTAAGTGTGCATTGGTGTGTGATCTTTAATTCACGGTCACATTTTGCTACAGGATCCCTGCCTCAGGAGTGCATGCTCTGGGCCATTTACTTCAAGTGACTTTGGGTTGATCAGCTGTCCTTTAAGGCTGTGATAGTCTGGGGGGGGAGTGGGAGGAGCCTTAGGTCAAGTGTTTGAGTGTTGCTGTTGGAACTGTCCTCTGTTCTTTCCCTGGCCCAACTGCCTGTGTGTTACTTGAGCAATTTAAACTTCCTTCTCTCCCCTGGAACCCTTAAAGTTAATAGTAGCAGTTCCTTGTATCTGACTGCTTGATTCAGGTCCCAGGATGTGACTTGCTGTGTTCCAGACAAAAAAAATTATTTTGAAGGCTGGTGTCCTAAGAACTGTCCAACTGAACTCATTGGATCAGTGAATACTTTATAGCTAAAGCCTACTAAATTTCTAAGGTAGGAAGAATCATGTCTCCTCTCCTTAAAGGGTTATTATGAAATGATTTTTCTATCATTCTCTTGCACATTGCGTTGATCAGCACTCCATAAAAGCCAAAGTCAAGCCCAGAATTCATCAGTAAAATAGAGTTTGAAACACTAATAAAGCCTGAGATGGGCATAGCAAACAAGGAGAAAGCAAGACATAGTAATTGCTCATCAAGGGAATGCATCCACCTGCGCACTAAGTGGACAGGCCTATGGAAGAAAAGGTTGTGTTGCCATTGAACTGCAGGCTGTATCACTGTGCCTGCACAAGAGACAGATGAATTAACATTTTACTGTCGGTTTTCATTCTGGCATTTCCTAACTTATGTGTGCTTGACCTTATGACCTTAAAATGTTAGCGTAGAGTCACTTTCTATCAGTTAATATTACATATGCTTACAGTGGTTTAAACGGAGAGGCTGATGGAATGAACTAGGATATGAAACCTTGATGCAAGTTGCCTCATTTATTTATTTATTTATTTATTTATTTATGTATCTATCTTATTTTAGGGAACAGCTCTTTCCATATGTGATTTTCTGAGGCTTCTTCTATGACACATCATAATATATTGTCTCACTCACATTTATATTAGCAAGTTAATTGAAGCCTGTTAAATCCTAAAACTTAACTGTTTGGGATTTTAGAGGCATTGCCCAAATTCATCCGTCTTATTACTCTAATGACTAATGACTAAGTGGTATTTAGCTTATTGCACACCTTTCATTTTGGAAGGTTAATCCTGCTAGCCTTACTCACAATGAAGAGATACATTGACTTGGCTTATTACACTGGACTCCTTTGTGTCGACAACTCAGTAAACGAAGAGACATATTTGGATGCCTTTGCAGGGGAAAAAAAAAAGGACTACTTTGTGCTTGCCAAAGAAACAGAAGCATTCACAGGGCAAATTAAAACTTTGCCACAAAGCTTATGGAAAACTGCTAAGTGATAATTTCACATGGCAGTTTGTTGAGTGCTGGAGCCTGCTTATAAGCTCTTGGTTATATCCACCCTAACTCTTGAATTCTAGGTGTTATTAAAACAAGGTGTATTTTTAGCTAAAGACATTAGAGCACACTGTGATTTCTACAGCTGATTACACTTTGCAAGAGAATGAAAGCAAGGTGAATGGCTGGGTGTGTGTGAGCATAGGTATGTGCGTATGTGTGCATGTGTGTGCAGGTACTTGTAACAAAGGTGGAGTTAACTATTATTTGAAAGAAAAAAATCAATCCTGACAATTTCTGGTTTGGCTTTGGTTTTGTCTTATATTTTATTTTTATGAAACAAAGACAATTTGTAAATGTGCAGCCCACAAAGCAGTTGGCTGTATTAGACCAGGGTAAATGAAGAAGGGTGGTAGTAAAAGCAGGATGTCATGGAATACATCTGAACAAAAGAGTGGGGTGACCTGAGCTTGACCAAAGCTCATGGAACAGGGATATCTCAGCTTCAAGGTGAAGGTGATCAGACCAAATTCTGTCTAGAGCAGTGTTAGTTAAAAGACATAATCATACAGTGGCTGCTGGGGGGTTGAGGGGAAAATGGATGTTGTAACTTGTCAGCAGCTCCACCATGGGTCCCACCAGGCCACTTCTGTAACTTGCAGCAATTACATCGCCGTTTCTGTCATTAGCTCCAAGGCCAAGTGGCAGGCCAGAAAAAGTATCCCTCTGAGAGGCCTTTAAGGTGTGGCTGAACTTATACAGTTTGGGATTTTCAAGGCATTGCCCAGATTCATCCCTAGTTCATCACTCATAGTGAGTGTGCTACTCACTGTAGTACCCTCCAACTTTGAACACTCAAAGAGAGTAGGCAGCTGGGCAGAGCATAAGCCACAAGAAACAATGGATTAAATTTACTACCTCACCATTTAATCACCCTGAGGAAAAGCACTGAGAATTTTTAGTGAAGAAGGAAAAGACAACTATGTCTTAAGAAGCTACTGTCAGCGTCAAAGGGCAGAACTAATTTAATACCACAGAGGTTTCAGTTTTCTATTTGGCTATCATTTGCTCTAAAGTGACAAACATTAGTGTCTGAATCAGTGACTGGAAGCTCAAAACAGAATCACTCAGATTTATGACAACAAATGTTGCAGCAGGAGTCGCTAGAGCAAACCACTAAGGGGAGTGATGGACTGTTCAGCTTGTGAAGTGTTCATGTAAAGTCTGGATCCTTTCCGCATGTGCTTTAGTTCTGACTTTCTCAGATGAGAAATCTGTGATTTCTTTGGTGATCAAAAGAGGATTTGGGTGATGGTACAAAATTTTAGATGGCAGCATGCAGCCATTCCGTTCTTCCAAGGAGAAGGAGTGAGAGGCAGTGTAGATATGGGTGTTCCATGGCTGACTAGCTAAGGCACACTGGTGTGGCTTCAGTTTATTGGTAGGAGCTCAGCTCCTCCACATCAAAAGGAATGTGCAGCAAGCAAGGAAGGAAAGGACAGTGAAGCAGACGTGTGTTATTGCCAAGTGAGGAGCCAACATAGTAAACATTTATAAATTCACAGAATTTCTACTCTATTTATACTTGGGCTGCATCTATGATAAGAATTTGAGATATAATATAGTCCATATATCCTTGTTTTTAGCAGGAGATAATTGATGCACAAACTAACATTGACATCTTAGGCATGCAACTAACATGTTAGTAAATGTTAGTCTGTTTAACATAGCTGAATTTGAAAATGGTCTATAAGATGGCACTGCTGAGACACCTGAAGGGGACATCTAATATTTGCTGTACCTACACTCATGTACCTTCACTGAAGTTGTAAAACACTGACATATGTTTGGCAAAAGCGGAGTGGATGGATTGTTTTAGAATTACTACTTTGGCAACAGCATCAGCTCAAACTAGAAAAAAAAACCCTGTCAAAAAACAAAACAAAATCCCAGCCCAACATCTTTCTTCCATGCAAATGAGTAACAACAACTACTGAAAAACCAATCAGGATCATTTAAAAGAGTTTGAAAGGGATAATTTGGATGGCAGAAGGAAGCACTAGAAATGGTGGTACTCTTTAATTTTTTAGTGCCTTCCTTCTATGCTCTCAGCTTGTTTGCTACTGGTGGTACCTATGTGGGAGTCAGTTTGTATGTGCTTCTAATTATTTTCTTTAACTAAATTAATGCCCAGCACTGAGTCTGTACCATGGAAGAGATTATAAGAATGGGCAAGTCACTGTCCTGGCCCACATACTGTCTAGGAAGTTAAAACAGATGAATGCAAAGAAGCAGGAAAGAAACACAAGGCAATGAGATGGCTTGCCTAAACAAACAGAGGAAATGAGAGCCAAGGCTAGGGCCAGATTTTATTATTTTGATTGAGTATCTGAGCCACTGGACAAGTGGCTCTCCACCTCTTGTCTGTGGACCTCTTAGAAGAATACCTAAGCAAAGACAGCAAGTGTAGGCTGCTTGTCAGGACCATGAGATTTGATATCCTGTGCTTATTTGTTGCATCCCTCACACAACCTGACTCAGGTTGTGAACATAGAAGTAAGCTGATACCCTTAATGGGAACAGAGCAGTGTGATACCAGAGTCTGGTTGCCTGATTTAGTATGAGCCTGTGACTCCAGTGGACAATCTCTCAGATTTCCATTTCAAATCCTAAACATATGGGATGATCTGGCTTATTATTTCCCTAGTTTGACATTGTAGTGCTAAGGTCTCTCATACAGAAAGACAATATGAATGTAGAAGTGGTAAAATATTGCACTAAGTATATGCCAGGGAGGCTTCCCGTGTCATTTAAAAGCTGTAAGCCTCTAAAATGTGGAGGGTACTGAGGCAGACAACTAAAACCAGCAAAACTTAATCTAGTGTGCAGCAGCTGCTTGGTTTTGATCCTACCTAAAGATGTACATTTATTGGAAACCACAGCTAACAATTTTCTACAAGTTCCAGTGTGGAGTTTTGGTCCCCTCCTTTTACATTGTGCTATAATAGCTGGAATCACTCAAACCCAAAAGGAAACAGGTAATTCTGCAAGTTTCAATGAGCACTGAGGAGCTGAGTAAGAGTTTGTTAGGTACTATCATGCTAGACACTGCATGTGAAAAAGTTAAAATGGTATGGAGCCATGTAAGTTATTCTCCAGCTTTTCCATTCAAGTTCATGAAACGCTTTGTGAAGCAGAAGATGTTTTGATTTAATTGCTACATTTAAATTCAAAACAATCTTTTTTTTTTTTTTTTTTTTTTTTTGCATAGTTTTGTGCCTCAGTATTTGCATTTCTCATCTATTACTATTCTAGGATTTTTCAATACCTGATTTTTTAAGACCCTAGGTTTTTATTTGTTTCACATAGGACAGGTTTGAAAATTATTTGGTTTGCCTGTGCAGCGTCTAACCATACTCAAAGGAAGGCTCAGAAGGTGTTGGATCCCACCAACAGCTGACGCTAGTTAAGAAAAAGTAATGGAAAATAGCACGTTGAAAAAGATAAGTGTGGAGTTGCTGCAGCAACAATTAATGATTTGATAAAGTTGCTGTACAGAGATCACAGATCTTTGATTCCTGGCTGCAGTAACTCACAAGATCTTCACAGGGACCTACTTCTTCATGTTTTCTTTCTAGTCACCTATACCAGCATCAGATTACAATTTGGCTGCTTTCTATACAACTTTCCTTATGATTTAGCACAGGCCAGGACAGCTGTAAGCTTGTAAGTCAACAACTTGCCATCAAACACAAGGATCTCAGCCACCGGGAAGACAGTCTGTCAATAAGACAAAAATAAAGGTGCCCAATAGTTTACCATTCTTTGGAGTAAGCAATATTTAAATCACACCTTCTAGCTTGAAGTAGCAACAGTGAAAATATTAGCTTACTTTTGTGTGAGTTCACAGAATAAAGTGTGGGTGATATTTGTGCAATTTGCTGTATTTTGTGCAGAATTTGAAACCCATGATGACGCAAGGATATTGCAAAGAATCAGTGACCAGGGAGACAAATTGCTGTAGACAAATATAATCAGCTTTTTATTTTCAAACCATTGATCCAGGTCACGATGAAACTACCAGTTTTGAATGACATGAGTTGAACCAGCCTTGGCATAATTTCCAGCAGCCTAGAACACCACAGCTGCCATTATTTGCCATTGCCTCATTGACAATATTTACACAGAATTCAAAGAGTTAATGGTTATAGAAAAGGAACTACCTTTTCACCCTGAGAGAGGATTTTTCCATTTCAGCACTGAATACTGTGGTTATTGGGTGTGCATAAGGAAATACAAGGAAATATGGGAAGGAGAACATAAATTTCTAGAAACTTACTCAAAGAAATGTGCCAGTGGTTTTTTATCTCTCATTCTCACATTAAAAAAATACACGAACTATACCTTGGAGGGGCAGGATGAGAACCTCTTCTGTAACTGGAAGAAAACCATCAGGCAACCATCCACAATTGAATTATTTTTTTTTTTATTGTGTCTATGTAGAGTTTTATTTTCCTTTGTGATCCCTGTATTTGCCATGCTGAGTCACTTAAGGTCAAGTAGCTCAATCTTCTCTGCCACACTGCACACCTTTTTTGGGATCACTATTGCTATTGCAGCTGTTGGTGTCACCAGACCCTCCTTCTCTTGAGTACCAGTAGCAGAGCAGTGTGATGCTTGGTGTGAGCTAGAAACCCTAGGAAGCACAGCTTCTTCAGACCAGACTGCTTTTTCTTCTGGCCCTCTTTACATTGCTCAGTCTCTTGCGTAGATCTCATACTGCTGCCACAACTGTGACCGCATTATAGACATAGATGACGCTCTAACAATAGAGGGCAGTGGGTTTTGTCTATGAAGTCCCTTTCTCCCAAGACTTCCAACTTGATCTGCTTTTTCCTATCTTATTCTTGGAAATTACTAGTGTTTCAGCCAGGTCTTGCTGTAGATTTCAGTCAGTAAAAGTGACTTTAGTAGCCTGCCGTGTGTCAGGACTTCATACCAGAAGCTATTTTATTTCTCTTTTGGGCTTACAGTTTTCCTTCTGAGTGACTGATTTTTGTCACAGGAAACATTTCTATTTTTTTGATGAGCTTTTCTCTGTGTTAGAGTTTTAAGAAGTGATATTGTGTATGGATGGATGAAGGAGGATACACTGTGCTGAACATTTGGCAGAACTGAGAATAATCCCTTCATCAAGAAACTGATGTCAATGTTTATGTCTTTCAGTGGAGTAGCGCAATGGTTTTAAGCTTCATAATGAAATTGGCTATGGAACTGATAATGATATGTATGGTTAAAAAATTGTCTATGGTATAAAAATCATTATAATGTCAGACTTTCTGATGTAAGTCTCCAGTTCTGTGAATCACATTTTCCTCTATTAGCAAACTGAAGGTCTCCCTTTTCCATGCAGTGTGGATTCATTCATTACCATTAGTAGAAAGCCCTAATTTAAGTTCAAAAGCAGGATGCCTGTTTCATGTCTGGCTCTTACGCCACCCACAATGCCTCTGTGATAGGTTATGGCCAAAATCCATCCTGGCTACATTTCAGTTCTCCGGTCAGAGGACATCCTAACAAAACCACAAAATCATACACCTTTTCTTTCTGAGTTAAATACACATCCACCTACACTTTGTATGTGTTGTATGTAACTGAGTCATGAATATATGATATTTCTGACCCTTCTGAAGGAGTTCTAAAACAGTTGCAGGCCTGTGAAATGTCTGCTCAGTTTTACATCTATGGGGTTGTTCCACTGCGATATAGAGGTAAATAACAAACCATGTCTAAATTCCTAGGTAGAGTCATACAATTCTGAATTGGAAAATATCAGCCATTTATCAGGAAACTACCAAATTGACTCAAGTAATCAGCAGGTTTCTTGTCCCCAGCTTTACCAGAAATAAGGTAGGATTGTTGCTGTACAGACCAAATGCAGAAAAACTGTTTAAACAGAAAAAGAATAATACGATATATGGCTAATAGAGGAATTTTACAGACACAAGTATAATTATCTCATTTTCCATCAGTTCTCTGACTCAAAAAAATGCCAGAGGATTTTTAACACCACAAGAGATCAAGCCCTCTGTTTCATCTTTGTGAGGCAGCATCAAACTGAAGGACATGCGTCACCATGTATCACCATCTATTTTCATTGTGAATTAGGCATTTGATATTTCTAGAGGAACTGGATTTTGGGTTAGCATGAAATTGCATTGTTTTGTTCTACAACAAAGACTTGATAGCTTTTGGAACTGGATCTGTGTTATTTGGATTGTATTATAAGGATCATGCACCATATGGGTTAGTTATCAGATTCTTCATGAAGTTATAATTTTCCAAACACTAAACAAAAAATGGGTGATTTTCTTACTTTTGTATTTCTGTATGACAGAAAGAATGCTGTGGATTTTTTTTTTTTCCTGGGGAGAGGAAGTTTTGAAGCATAACAGGCAAGATGCTCAAAAGAGGCCTAAAGTATACTTTAAGACATGGCATTAAGGTGCTATTTTATACCACTTTTTTTTTTTGAAAGCATTCAAAACATTTTCCCTATTAAAGTTACTGAACAAATATGTATGGTGGTGGCTCACTGCAACTAGTTTTTCCTTTAAAATAAAGATTTTTGCAGCCTTCTGGAAGTATTTTTGAGAACACACCAGAAGTCAGAATAAAACCACTCCACTTAGAAAGCACTATCCACCACAAGAAGAGCCTTGGGAGGATGGATTTTGAACAGCATGAACCGCAATTTTTTTTTTCTGGACGCCTGTGGGGTGGGCTTCCCCACAGAGAAAGGCAGTTTTGTGTCTCATGGTCAAATTTACAAAATAAAAGAGATTTCTGTTGACCCTCCAAATGGGTGGCCAACTCATCACAAAGAATTGTCTGTCAACTGAGTAGATTTGTGGCAGGGGTGAGTGGTCCTACTTACGAGCTGAACCCATGACCCCCTAATCCTATCTCATGTGTAGTGCCTGCTAGACTGTTCAATGGTCATTACACCTGGGTGAACAATTTGGACAAAAAAATAGAGTAATTCTGGGGATTAAAGATCCAAAGAAGCCAAAATCCAGCTCTCCAAGCTTCTTTGGGCTTTTGGCTTCCACACAATTTTATATTAAAGTGATGTCTTTCCCATAGTACTCTTGTTTTGCCATGACAGCAAACTTTCAAACTGCATCCTATAGACTGAGCTAGGAAAGCTGGAGAATATGGTACAAATCGGTTGTGTGTGAGCTAGAGAAATTGGAGTTCAAGGATTCACTTTGATGGAATAACACAATGGTAATCCAATAAAATCAGGCACTTTGATTTTTACTAGAGATTAAATGCTCAGAAATTGAATAAAAATGTAAACACTGGCTTAATTCTACAACTGTTTATTTAAAGTGGTATTGGATAGAAAGCTTTATACCATATTCTATACAAAACCCATGAATTATAGCAAATTCAGAAGCATCTAATGATTTGGACCCTCAATCTTAACTCCTAGGGCCCCTTGAGCATATAGAGAGAATGCATTTCAGCCTGCAACTGAAAGACACTTTTTGACCAACACATGTCATTCCTTACAACCGAAACTTCTTTGGCTTTGGTTTGAGACATGAAAGAATAACCCAATAAGGCTGGATGTGATGCCACCTCATTTCTCTTTCCCAATTTACAGATCTCCAATTAGAGCAATTCTCCTGTGCAGTTGTTCCAGTTCTCAGAAGTGCAATGAAATCAAAACAGGCCAAGCCTACTTTGGCTACAGCTTACTGTAAACTAATTTTCTCTGCCATAATTCCACTCAATACTGCACCAAAACTTTCTTGGGATGTATTCAGACTGTGTATCAGTGGGAGACGTCGTATGCAATATCTTTAAGACTCTTAAAATAGATGGTTTTATAATGTAACCTTTATGTAATTTAATTATGTAGTGAGGATATTTTTACTTGCCAGAGTTTACCCTGTCTCCGCAATAAAACCTTAAGTATCAAGCATAATTTATACAAACCATGTTTCTACAGTTTTTACCTTACTTTCCTTCCATCTGCCCCATGTTTTCAAAGTCTTATGCTGCAACTCCCCTTATTTGCAAATCAAAGAAGTGCTGATAACTGGATGCTAATGGCACAACTGCTATTCTTCCACTAATGAGGGGGTAAGACACAAGTTCAAGGAGTCAAAATATTTTTGCAGGGCCCATTTGACACAGCTGCAAGCGAGCCTTAACACTGGGTCTGTGCAGGAACTGAATTAATTAGAATCAATGGAAACTCACTGTAACATGAGGACTAAATAGTCACTTCAGGTCTGAAGTCTGTTTCTTTCCTCCCTTCACATGCACCTAATTTCAGATTTGGCAGTGTTTTGCTTCATTTTTCTCCTATGCCACTATGAAGGATACAGAGGAAGACCTCAGGGTTGAGGGAGTAGTGATTTTGATGCACTTGAAAAATTTACTCTTAATACAATACCAATGATTTCTGAAATCAGCTCATTCCCCCTCACCTACAGCTATCCCAGGGTGTGGTGGTTAATCTAACATAAGTAGTCAGGGAGCCTCAGCCTTGTAGATGGCCTGAGGTCTCTGCGTGAGGTCTCTGGGAGAGGTCTCTGGGCCTTAATTAAGTCAGTGGAGTTGGTCATCTCCCTCATATAGGACAGCTTTCCGCTGTACCAAACACAAGAGGATCAGCTCTCCTGCCTTTTCTGCTATGTGTCTTTTCAGACTGCTAAGGAAGGAGGGACACTTTGGGGTTTGGTTTGGGATGTAATTACATTGGGATGTAATGTTGGTGAGTAAGGAAGGGTAACAGTATGATACAGAAGATACCCATTGATCAGAGCTCTGTTGAGGTATTGTCTAAATTAGAGCCAAGGGCAGCACGCAATGAGTGGGTAGCAAGCAGCATCCAGAATGGCGCTAAATGTGTGGGGTAGAAAACCAGTTATCTTAATATTGTATCTCTGTGAGAAGGAGAGTGCAGTGTATTCCTTCAGTGCCTGTGATGATAATCAGTTTACCTTCTGGTGCAGAAAAACATAGGCCAGTGAGAGGTAACGCTAGAAAGAGAGAGCAACAGAAAGGATCAGAGGTCTCATGCCCAACAGGAAAAGTTGAATAAGGACTGTTGTGCCGTGCAGATTTACAAAAAATGTGTGAGACTGCAAGGCTGTGCGTGATTTCTGGGGATAAAATATTGTTTCTATTGGGAGTCAGAGAAGCAGCACTAAGCTTTAGTTTTAGAAATTTGGGGAAAATTAAGTTAGGGCGTTTTTATTAAGTGCACTGAGTCAGGAGTGAGAAAGGTGTAGCTGATCCTGCCTCAGGGAAAGTGGAGGCACTACTGTTCCCTCAAGCTCGCTTTCTGTCCTATTTACTCCCTTCTGTCGTTAATACTGTGCCTTCCCATCACCATTCAGACAGAAGTGATTACCACATTGCTTTCTCACAAAACTCTCTCCAGGGAATGCAGCTCATTCAGTCTCCAGCATTTGTGGTCTTGTAATATCCTAACGGGAGCCTTTCACTGTAAGCGTACAGTGGCCAGCTCTGCACACTGCTGTGCATACGGATGCCAGTCCAGCAGAGTGCTTTGGCATGTACTTATGGATCATTCAATGAGCACGTTCTGCTAGTACTTTTAAAAAGAGGCATTTGCTCTATTTTGTGTGGGTTGGCTTAACACCATATACAAAGGCATGTCACGTCATATGTGTAACTGTTGGGAGAAACTAAGGACGCAGGCTGCAGGTTTCATACCTTAGAGCGTGTCCACGACTATCGTTGGCTATAATCACAACCCTCTGGTAGGTAAATATCATTAGGACTTAAGGATTTTTAAGTTGTAGGTTCTCAGGAAAATTTGATAGTTTCACAGCTTAATTGTAGTCTATGGTGCTTTTGTTAGCTTTTCTTCTTTAGAATGGTTAAGTGTAACTCAGACAGAAAGGTTATACTTTATCAATTTCTGTTGCACTTAAGAATAAAAAGGTTAAAAAGTCTGTGCAAAAAGAATTACAGCATTGGGATAAAAACAGACTAAGTTTTAAGCAGTGAAAGAAGATTTATCAGAGTGTAAGGCAGGCAGAAGATGAAGACTAGAGTGTGTTTCAGATGTGGTTATTAAGCCATGCTTAACCTTCCCTCTGTGCTCGCTGACTGACACTCCGTGTGCCGCACCATCTGCCTATATACCCTACAGATTTCATAAGACTAATTTTTCTGCAGCTGTTTTAGTACCATCTCTGCTGGCTCAGCTGTGAAACCCAAACATTTATTATCACTTACTTCTTTGAATATGTTCACTCTTTGGATTACGTGGCCATTAAAAGGGACTTTTTCAGATTATTAGATTTAGAAAGAGAACTGGAGGAAAAATACATGCAAGATGCCCATAGCCAACAGAATCTTCAGTTTGAAGGCAAGAAGCAGGTAGATTGAAGTCGATGTGCAACATAACAAAAATACAGGGAAACGCTTGCATGTGTATGATTGTCAGTGTGTGTGTGATCGTCTGAGAGAAGATTTTAGGAGGAGAAACACCTCATCCGGCTGCTTTCACAAGTTTGTAGTGATTTGCAAAAAGCCAGAGACACACCCAACACGGGCCACTGGGACAATAACACAGATGCATGATTTTTATGGCTGCCTACCAAATTTAGAAACTCCCTCTGGAAAAACAACTCAAAATGGCTTTTGGTAATCCTTCTGCACACCTGAAATAAGCTCAACAAGCCAAGGAACTCGGAAAATTACTGTGTGGTTTACCATGGCTCTTACATCACTCAAAATTAAAATTTTGAAATAAGCAGCTGAAAGAAACCTTAGAAATTCATGGGTAGCACTGCTGGGTGTTGCATTGTTTTGTGCAAGTGTTGATGGTTCAGATTACAAAACACAGTGTTTCCATTCACAGAAGGCTCACATGCTAAATAAAATAACATTCTGAATGTTTGTAAGTCTATGAGGGAGATGCACCTTTTATATTCTACAGTCTGTAAGGGGTTTCCCCACCTTATTTTTTTGCCCGTAAGGCTTTCTCTGACCACAGCCATTTTATAGCAATGTCCAGCTTCTTGGAACAGTTTTGAAGGTCTGGTGTGTCTCACGGTGTACTAAGAGCCAAACTGTTTCCTTCTTTTACTAACGTGAATAACCTCACGTAGACAAACTGTCTTACAGCTTCAATGGGATAATTCATGTAAGGAAGCTAAGCACAAATTATCTATCAGATGGATCAGAATTTCTGTTTGCATGATTATCAAGAGCCACTTGGTGTTTCTCTGGGTGCAAGGAATGAAGGCCTGCTCCACAAAAGCAGCAAACAGTTTTGCTTGCAGTTGGTTATGATGGTGCAGAAAGGCTGCAAGTGTTTTTCATACTAGAAAATAAAGTTCGCTAGACAGACTGTTAAGAGGTGAAATGTTAACACAGTAACAGACTATTAAAGGAAATATTTTGCAAGTGCAGTTCAGTTTGGTATTTGCTCAAAAATATGCTGTATTTTTTATTCTGCTTTCAGACAAATATTTATTAAAAGTATTCAAGACCTATCAAATGCAGCATTTCTGCAGTCTGTTTCTTAGGTACCTGCCTTAGTTCAAAGCTTCTAGCTTGTTGATTCATTTTGAGATTTGGTGTTTACTATGAAGTCTTCACGCAGGCATATATTCTGATACATTTACTTAAGCTGACTTACAGCTTAATAGCATATTTCCCACTGAAGAAGATAGGATTGCATGACCAGGAAAGCAAGAAGGGTGGCAACTATGCATCTAGCATACTGAAATCTGCGAGAGATCTCTTGGATTTAATATGCTGGTCCTAACAGCATTTTCTTTCTTGAGATCAAGTCTTTGTAAGATCTTATCTGAGCTGTGCAGGCTGATGGGCATTCTCAGGGCACCTTTGTCTGAGGAGTATGCCTACCTTGCAGCCAGCCTAGTGAGCTCATTTAAAGCTATCTGTCTTGCCATAGCACAACCTTCTGGTTGCTATACGTGTCCTGGGAGCAGTTCAAGTACCAGGCAATCAGCCCCTGCCCATCTCAGGCCTATGGCGGTTACACTGCAACTTCTGACAAGTCACTTAAAGCTGCTCTGGGTATGTCTGCATGAGGCTGAGCTCACGGCTGGGTGATGGTGCAAAGTGCCTGGTCTGAGATGCAGGTTGGCTGTGTAATTGCTCTGCATCTCCAAGACAAAGGACAGGAGGGAAGCTATATCTACTATGTCACTTAAAACTGAACGGATGCAGCTCCGCTGCCTCCATTAGCTTGTGCTTGTATAATTTTCTGTTTACTCTCTTTCTGGTTTTGCCAACCTGACACTTAGAAATGTGACATGGTGTTTTGCTTACTGGTAGCAACATGACAGTACTAACCACAGAATGGGTACAGGGTTTCTAAATCAATAGACAAATATTAGAAGAGACAAAATATCTTGATTCCAGAAGCAGATCACCTGGAAGAAACAGCTATGTATTAGCTGCTCTGAAAAAGGGTAAAGAATGCCTGTGTTCCTGCCAAACCTGGAGAAGTCAGTGGTTTTTGCTTCTGGGACTTTGTGTTTCTTTTCCAGTTTTTCCCACATCTCAGGAACAATGCAAGTGTGTTCACTGTAAATGAGTGTGCACCAACTAGTGTAACTTGAGGGAAAGGTAAAAGTGGGCCACTGAGGAGGAAAGGTCAAGGAGCCAGCAATTTGCTTGGCACGCTTGGGTGTGCTCACTTGCTTCCTTACCTCCTGCACACTTGCATGGGAGCAGCTGCCTTTCCCCTCATGGTATATATCCCAAAGCTTGACCAGCTGTAGAAAATAATCAAGAGAAGACCTTATGCACTTCATCCTCTCTGTTGGCAGACAACAGCCTTGAATTAAGTGGGATAATTAGAGCAGATGGGAACAACAAACTCTGACACTGATTTGAGTAATGCACCCATTCCAGATGTAGAAACAGGCTAGTAAGTAAACCTGACAGCATCAAGCCTGTGGGTTTTTGGGTTTAATTTTGTTCGTGGATATTACTTAATTTCATATTCTGATAGCTCATGGTCTTAGCAAAGATTTACCACTATGAAAACAGTGGTGAGGAAAGGAAAAGAAGAAAATCACTACTCAGAGGGTATGGGTGTATTCAGCGTACAAAAATTTGGTATCACTGACGAAGTGAATTCGATTTTTTCTCTTCTGCTGCTAATTCAAGACCAGTCAGTCAGCTTGATTTGTGGTCATATATCTATGCATAAATAGCAACCTCCAGTGGTCATTTAGTCCAAATTGCACATTTTGTGTGGGATCAATATGGCCTTTTCTCCTTCCTCATGTAAAAGGGCCTCTTTGTATGGCTTTTCAGTGTAGCTTAGAGCTGCATATATGCTTTCATACTCACAATTAACAGCCACAGCAGGGTAGTCTTAAAATTAACACAAGACTGAATTTTCTAACATATTGCATCATTAATAGATTTTCAAAATTTATTCTCATTGACTGCTCAAACCTTGGCTAACAAAAATGAGTTCCTACCTGAACCATCATAGCAGTAAAACCAGTTACTTTCATTTTGGGATGCAAGTATCTTCCTTCGCTCTAGACCCCTTATTATATGTTTTCCTCTTTCAATTTTTGTATCATATTCAAGGAAACCCTGTACATGCGAAGCTAGAAAATTAAGGTATATTTAGATATACTTAAATGCTGAATGGAAAACACAACAAAGCATGTATTTGAACATATTTTCTACCAACAGTCCATCTTCAAGATTTTAAATCTACAATGCATATCTGCTACTAACAAAATTAACTTATTTATAAATATTAATATTATTTAGTAACATTTAATAATTAAAATTAAATAAAATAGTAAATGAATGACACTTTAGAGAGACCTGACAAGGGATATGTGTTTCTGTGCATGAGAACTGCTCTAGCATGATTTCAGGGCCACACCATAACTGTAATCAGACCACAAATTTCATCAGATCTCAGAAATTAAGCAGGGTATTGTTTTGCCAAATCTTGGACTTTGCCTGAAGGACTTTCTCTTCCTCTTTTAACCTTTTCACAGGAGAGATCAAACTGCTAAACTTTGGTCAAAGCCAAAATATGCACTCCAGTTATGCTTAAGTAAATCTTGGAATTGAAAAGGTTTGGAAAACACCCATATATATGCATAAAGGTGTCTAATATTCATTCTTATTTGTTATATTAGAAACATAACAAAAGCATAGGTTTTACATCTTGAGTGTGAAATGTTTATTTCTCCATGATATTGAACTGTTTTTGTGTAGAGACACAGAAAATCTGTAGCTTATCTCTATCAGCTGTTTTAGGATTTCATAGTTGTATTCCCCCTTAGGGGAGCTGCAATATCCCACCACAGTTATTCTACAAGGTAATTTTGCTTTCCTTTGTGGTGGATCTCTATTTAGCAAACAGCTCTGTAACTTTCTGTTATATATCAGCATGACTTTTTCTAGAACTAAAGGAAAACAGAAATGGGGTGGAAGGCAAATAATAGCACTAGACATGAATACCAACTGCAAGAGCTCAGCAGACATCATGGCAGTCAAGAATAGTCATTTTTGCTATTGATGGTGGAAATTGCTTGGTACGTTGCAGGACATAACACAGGTGTATGGATGCTTGCAGAACTGAAATGGTAGGTCCTGTTAATTGGGTTTATATAACCTTAGGGAGAAAAAGAAAGAAAGGAAACAGAAGTGTTTCAGTTTGATTTCTGAATCAGTTAAAATCCTGGATTTTAAAAAGAATCAAATGATTTTATATTAGCATGACTTTTCATTAAGCTGACCTGGATAAGTTCAGCTATGCCATGTGTGTCACCATCCTCATCGCTATTAAGACCAAAGCAGGAAAATTCCAGCCTTTCACTAATTGCCCTGTGCATGCCAGCAGAGCTGTTGCCTTCCTTTTGCTTCCAACACAGGCCTATCAGTTTACTCTGGTTTAGAAAACTGAACAGTTCTTGAAACCCAGATTGTTTTGGAATCAACGTTTTCCACACTTCAGCTATTTTAACATCCTATTTTACTTTTATTGATTTTTATATGTACAAGATGTGAATGTTTTCTACCATATAATAAGATATCCTTAGAATGTGATTGCAGACAAGAAAGAAAATGCTTTTTATATAGTAGTTTGCTGTGTAAATTCAGAATGTCTGCTGTAAGACAGTAAATGGCCAATGTAAATGCTCAACGCAGAAGGACATACGAGGCATGTGAGGCATTTCTGTTTTCCATGAGTCTTCTCCTCGTGTAAAAATAATGAATACAGGTAAACTAGAGATGTAACAGGTCTTCAAGAAATCCTGCTGCTATATATCAAGTTGCCTTACTGACTGATTAATAAAAATTATTATGGTGGACCAGGCGCACACTGGGTAAGGTATGTGTCAGCTCAGTATCAGATAGGATTACCATTTTGGGAGATAATTCTCAGGAGGTATCATGCCAGAAACAGAAATACTATCTATGGCAAAGAGTCACAGATACTTTTGCTTTCTCTTGCTCTGGCATGAACAGAAAGGATTAGCAAAAGGCTGGTACCAAGCTCTGATGGATCTGTGACAGCTGGTGAGTAGGAGAGTCAGATTTTGTTTCTAACCACTCCCAGCCCTCCTACTTTGGCATAATGCTATTTAGATAAGGAATAGCTCCTGGGCCTTTGGTTAGAGCTTCAGTTACCTTAAGTTAGGAAGCCAAAGTGAGTACTGCTCCCTAGCTAGCCTTCATTTCAGGCTCAGGATTGCCAGTGTTCCTATGGTTTTGTACAGCAGCTAAAGATGCAGCGCAAGTAATGGAAGGTGCTGTGTTGAGTAATGGGGATTTTACCATATTCATTTTGGCTCATAATGTTCACATCTGAACTATTTTTTGTGTTAGTCAGTGTAAGCTATTCTTTGGTATGCAGTAGAAAACCAGTGGGGTAAATGCCACGTCAGCAGGGATTGCATAAATGTACTATCTGCAAGGAGCTGAAAACATGCAGGTCCCCAGGACAACCCTTGTCAGAGCCCGTGCATGCTGCTGCAGTGCAGCTGGTGAGCGTGGTTCTAGGGGCAGCATGCAGGCCACTGCCACACCAGTGCTGTCACCTGAGAACATGTCTCTGCTAGGCAATGACTCCCTTCCCCCTGAAACCAAATAATTCACTGCTGGGTTCATAGCAGTCATCCTGTGCCTCCCAGCTGGCAAGTAGGAAAGGGTGTGAATCCAAGGTTTTGCTGATGACCCCTCTATCACTATTGCATTCCGGGATGGAGACCTTTTTTCCAGTCTTCTCTAAAGCAGGCATTTAACCTGAGGCGTGCTCTGCCCTTGTGTGAATCACCCCTTGACTTAGCTACCCCACCACTTCCATTTTGAACATAATGTAACAGGCTCTCTCTTTGGGTGACCTCCTCAGAGAAATCTCTACCTTTCATTTGATGGGAGTAAACACGTTGCTGTGCACAGCCCCCACATCCAAAGGCTTGTCTTGGAGCCCCAGCAGAGATGAGTGCACCACAGGACAGTACCAAGCAGACCTATTGGATTTCTGTTTCAATAACACACGCAACTGAACAACGATTTCCCAAAGCCGGCAGTGAAAAACAAAATTGAAAGCCTAAATATATGCAGATGGCATTCAGAGTCCAGGATGCTCCTGCCAATTTCTGCAACTGATACACTCTCAAAATATTTACTCAGGAATTCTTAATTAAGTAAACCATTCGGTAGTGGTGTACTGTTTCAGATGTGTCACAGTGTCACCACAAAACATCTTGGCAGTTCCTTCTAACAAAGGATCCATTATGGGGATTTTTTATCAGAGATGGTGGGGTAAGTTTTCTGTACAGTGCGCTGAGGTTTGAGTCATGAAGCTCCTTTGCTGTTAACGGAATTCATGTGGCTAAATCCCTTCACCCCTTGCTGAAAATGAACCCCCTCCCCAGCAGAAGCTTCAGGTGAATATTGAGTAGCATGGTTAGGGTTGAGATCACGGTGACCCTACGGCGCCTATTCAGAGTGCTTGCAGTAAGGCTGGCTCAGTGACTCAAGGGGAAAATGTGCACTGTGCTGCTGTACAGCCAGGAATACAAATGAGTGAGGGTGTCAAAAAAGAAGGTGTAGCTCCCGGGGCCACTCCTGTTCGGCAATAAATTTTATTTGCCCAGGGAGCAAGGATTGCCAAGAAGGATATTTAGGACTTGCTTTTTTTCTTAATCAAAAGGTTAAAATCAACTTGGTTAAGTCCTTTACCTATATGAAATGTGTTGCTGGTTTAATCTCTCTATTTTGCATCTTCTAGTTTACATCTTCTTGTTACGTATTTGTCAGAACCAAATTTTAAGATCCTTGGAGAAAACTCAGTACACATCTGTGACTGTGTTTGGGGAGAACTCTGAAGACAGGTTACCTACTACCATTTACCTGTACAACAGTCCTATTTCATAATTTTGTTAAAATTCAGATTTTTCTAACAGCAGTAAAAATTAGAATTTTCCTCATGTAGCATGTAGTTGCATAACTGTCCATTATAAGGATTTACTTTATATATTTGTCACTTGTGCAGACTCTAAGATCCTCTATAAACTACCGATCAAGTGATGGCCTTTCTATACATGAAATTCATCTGAAGTTGCAAGAACATAATAACATTTGAAATCAATGAAATTACTAATATGCTCAAGTTAAGCAAACACCTACCTTTGCAAATGTAAACTAGATGCTCAAGACAACAGATATGAAAGAGGAGTACATTTCTGTTCTGTCAAGCAATGCTGTATTAAATTTTATATTCTTAAAGCTCACATGTTTAATTTCTGAAGTGTTTTCAATGACCTTTGTTTTTATGAATTACTTGGAATCAATAGTAATTTTCATGGTTATGATCTTTCACTTTTTCTATGTAACTGTGTGAAAAGGAAAGCTATAGTTTAGGTCCCAGAGAGAAGATACAACTATAAGAAGGAAATGCAGTTTGAGGGAAAATTTTAACTTTTTGCCACAGTAGTAATTTGTCTTCGGATAATTGAACAAGCATTACTTCAGAAAATAAGCTGAAAATTGTCTCCCACTGCCATGAACTTTTGCTTGCTATGACTGCAGTCATAGTTACTTTTTCAGAGAATGAAAAACTTGATGTTTCAGGATTCTGATGCAGAAACCAGGCCTTCCAAAGCATCGTTCACCAGGTTTAGCTTGGTAGAAGTTTGAACTGCATGGTCCTATCCAAGCCTAGTCCAGTGTCTTTTTAATTTGGATGTAATTCTTTTTAGAACTATGGGTCAATTTCAGCACTGGTGTTTCCCTTGGATTAATTACTAAGTGTTGAAGGAAGGTGAAGACTTTCCATACGCCAGGGACTACTGTTACTTGCTTAAGAAATGTAACATTATTGCACAAATGCTCTTTAGTTGGGTAGAACCATGTGGATGATGTTTAGTTGGGTAACTCATGTGGATGACCCAGCATAAAACTCTGAAGCGTGCGAGGGATGAGGGATGGTTGCAATTACCATAAACTGCACCAGAAATCTGAACAGAACATTGCACTCAAGATTTCCTTGTGATAAGAATCAAGGAAGTTTGCACCGCAGAGAAAGATTAGATGGGAGAAGATGCCAAAACGTGGCATGGGGATCTGCCTTTTTGCAGTTCTAAAGTGAAATAATCTTTATCTTGTAGCAAAAAATAATGTAGCCTTCAACCTGCCAAGGGGCAGAAACACAGCACAACCCTCCTGAATGTGTGACAGATGCACAAACTGAGGGATGCCACAAGAAATAGTGGAGAGGAAGCTTGAAATGCTGTTGGGTGCATTTCTTTAATATAAATAAAGTTTTCCAAAACCTCAATTTCATGATTCAGCATTTCTTTTGGCACTGAAATTATAGTAACAATTTAAAAGTAGGCTAAACAAGTCTGAGGGAATATGCTGGTAAGTGGAGGCTGGAGAGGGGGAAGTCCCTGGAAGTAATAATAAAAAACACAAGACCCATTCCGCCTCCAATAATTGCAGTTTAATTCTTTTAATGAGGAATGTATTAAAGAACTTTACAAATGCATAATAACTATAACATCCTCACAATGCCTTCTGAGGCAGATACGGTCATGCTTCTTTTCTGGATAAAAATACAATCCTTTGACCAAGGCCTGCTCCAAAAACAATGGCAGACCAAAGAATACACTCCTTGACCTAATTATGAGATAGTAGCAATGTATATAGAGGAAGCAACTAAACTGAGAATTATATGTGGGGTAGATACTCTGGCCAACTCTTTCTTGCTGTCTGGTGTTTTAAAAGTCATAAGTGTTTGCTGCTTAACTTGAGATAATAGTGGAAACTGTGGGGGCTTAGCACTTTCAAAAATATGATGTCAGAATGTTGTCCATCTCATACCTTTTATAACAGATTTTATTATTTTTATTTTTGACTTTTTCACTTCGGTTCTCTGTAAGTAGCTCTTTATTTTGCAGTACTCATCTGTTTTCAGGGTGAGCACTTTCCTTTCCCTGTGGAGGGGTTGGAAGGGGTGAATAGTCCCTCATCTTA
>WYDI02033233.1:0-59474 GCA_009867235.2 Psittacus erithacus | reverse complement strand
GTTCCTGAAGAGGCCCAAGTCTGCTCTCTTGAAGTCCAGGGCAGTGAGCTTGCTGCACGCTCTTCTCACTGTCCTGAAGATCTCGAACTCAACCATCTCATGATCGCTACAACCAAGGCTGCCCCGGAGCATCCCATTTGCAGCCAGCCCTTCCCTGTTGGTGAGCACGAGGTCAAGCACAGCACCTCTCCTCGTTGGCTCCTCTGTTACTTGCAGAAGGAAGTTGTCTTCCACACAATTGAGGAACCTCCTGGATTGCTCATGCTGGGCCGTACCGTCCCTCCAACAGATATCAGGTTGAAGTCCTCCATGAGAACAAGGGCCTGCAAGCGTGAGGCTGTTCCTATTTGCCTATAGCGTGCTTCATCCACAGAGTCCTTTTAATCAGGCGGTCCGTAACAGATCCCCACAATAACGTCCCCCATCACTGTTCTCCCTTTAACTCTGACCCACAAACTCTCTATTGTCTGCTCACCTGTCCCCAGAGTTCCATAGTCTCCAGGCTATCCCTCACATAAACAGCAACTCCCCCTCCCCGTCTGCTGGGCCTGTCTTTTCTAAAGAGTCCGTAACCTTCCATTCCAACACTCCAGTCATAGTAGCCATCCCACCATGTTTCTGTGATACCTATTATATCATACCCTCGTAGACATGCACACATCTCTAATTCCTCTTGTTTGTTCCCCATGCTATGAGCGTTTGTGTAGAGGCATCTGAGCCAAGCTTCAAATGAAACCGGCTCATTGGCTGGAGCGGCTGGAATATCTCTACATTGCTCCAAGGATTTATTATAGGTGCTGGCAACTGACTGGGTGCGTTGGGATGGAATGGTGATCCCACCCTCAACACATCTAGTTTAAAGCATCCTTGGCCAGTCCGGCAATTACCCTTTATTCTAAAGATTTGTTACTGCAATTCATGCTGCACTAATTATGTTCCAGTTGCTTAAAAACACAGATTTGGGGAATTAGAAATAACGACTGACCACCCCAATCAGAAATGCTAGCAATTCAAAATTAGAAGCTGGATGCATATAAAGTAACTATTTTTCAACTGCTTCCTTGATTTATTAATATTCTTTCCAATACCTCAATTGCTAGAAATCCTAACAAAAGGCAAACAGAAAATTACATAGACTATGCCTTAATTAAATCTCAATTCTACTACTTAAAAACTGTTTCTTTAATTTTTAACCTGTTGGCTGTAATAGTGATGCATATGTGCATTAGAAAGGTTAGTTAACTCATATTCCTGAAGTAATTTATGAGCTTAGGACTGAAATATTTTTATATTATTTTCTTTTTAAAGAGAAAGCCCTTCCCTCCAGTTCGGTACAGCAATAAAAATTTGGATTCTCTCCAAATTAAAACGAATTGTGCAGGAAAACTTTATCATACACCCATATAACTCCCTCCAATTACTTGACTTCAACTAGTTGGCCAAAAATAAATTCAAAAGTGGCAAAAAAATTCATTGATCTATTTTTTTCATGATTGTTAAAAATTTCATTAGAATTTCCTAGAAAACTTTTATTTTTTTTAAATTTCTAGCCAATCTAGAAATTTAGAAATAGATCTAAAATTTTCAATCCACAGAAGACACCTAAACACAGAAGTTGCTCTCATTCAGATCTTCCCAGCATATCACCTGCTGTTTTACGTGCATACTCCCTAATGCTGAGCACTGAGCATTCAGTCTCCTTTGATTACTTGCTGTCCTCTCTAATGCTACAGGATTAATTATGATATTTATTATGATGATGACTTGTACTGAAATAGTACCTTGGGGGACTCATTATATGTATAGTCCTTGCCCCAAAGAGCTTACATTTGAACTGTAAGATAACTACACTTCTGAGCCATTATGGTTTTGTCTGAAATATATCATCACTCTTCAGGCATTCTGACTTATTTCGCTTGAGTAAGTGACTCAATACTTCTTTTAGCAGCTCATCAAAAGATATATACCTTTAACCCTCCTGAGCTATTTCCTAGCTTATACAGACTCATTTGCAAAGTCTGACACAGCCTTCTCATGATTTTTTCTTTCTGAATTACTTTCAAAATAAAAATAATTTTAATATATAAAACATTTAGAAGATTTTAAAAGTCCATTAGAACACTGCAATTATTTCAAAGTAATAGTTTATAAATAAAATTAATTATAATAGCTCAAAATTGAAACCCCAGCTTTGTGTTGCTCTCTGAGTAGCTCTATAAACACAAGAGATAAAGCCCAAACTCAAGTAATTTGCTAAATTGAAGCCTGCAATCTAAAGCTAACTGAAATAATCCACAAGCTTCAAGCAAATGATGTTGAAATGCATCCTTTTGGAGAACAGAATGTAGGCAGAGAACAGAAAGATGCATGTAGTACATATTACAGATTACATACATATGCTGAAGATAGAAAAAATAATTTAAAAAATAACTATGAAACTTATTGCAGAGGCTATGATATTTTATATAGAATATTTTTAAAAGAATGGTGAAAAGTTGAAACAACACACTGAATAAAAAGATACTTTGTCCCAAGGGCAAGTACTGTAGTGATCGATTACATCTTGAATTGCAGGAACAAAATTAACTAACTTGATGGAAAGCACCACATCACAATAAAAGATATTATATACAGATGAACAGGAATTGAGAATGCAATTTATTTGAAACAGCAGGTATAATATACTGTACCTCTATACCTCCTGATGGAATATTTCTAAATGGGCTACCCGTATTTTGCAACATGACGGCCCTTTGATTTATGGAGCCAAAGTAAATGATAGGCTTCGCCAATAAAAATTCCTTGCAAAGGCAGCTTTTTCCATTTCATTTTAAAGTGAATATGAAAAGAAACACATACAGAGACTTTTTTTTAACAAACATTCCTATGTTAAATGTATGATACAGGTATGAAAGTATGTTTGTATATATGTATGAGGGTATTTTCTGTACTGAAACAGTTTTTGATACAGGAAAGATGGGACATCCCTTTGCACATATGCAGAGAGCACAGAAAGTATTCCCTGTCTGAGGGGTGGAAAGAGTCACTGGAAATGATTCACTATTTTATTTTACAAGTGAATGAATTCTCAGTAATTTTGTGTTGTATGGTAATTCTGTGATAGTGTCTTAATAGATGGCACAACCAGTAAGGGATATCGATGCGCTAGCTACCTGGCAAGTGATACAAGACTGTAGGCAGCTCATGGATGTAATGCACACCAAATCGTGCATTACATTGCATGGGAAGATTACAATACCTGATACCTCGATGGTACTTGCTGTTAGCATATGAGTTTCATCTTGTTCAGCTTTGATTTCATTTTCAGTGCTGCCATTTAGCCAGTGTACAGGGAAATGGAATGGTCACTAATACATTAAGTTTAAGGCATCTGTAGTTCCCAATCCTCAAGGATATTCACAGGATCCAGTTTCAATCACATAACTTACCTATCAGTGGGGTGGAATCCATCTCACATAATGCTGGATATGCAAAAGCGAAATGCCTCATCTTTGCAGACCACTGTAGCTTTTATCTGTGGGGGTCACCACCAGCCACATCCAGCCACCATCCACAGATTCTGCAGAAATCAGTCTTACTAAAATAATTCCTTGCATGTGCAGTATAACAATAAGAGGAATGAATGCTTGTTCGCATTAGCCGTTTGTTGCTAGGCATCTAACATAAACCTTAACAATTTGACTGGGATAAAAGTAGATTATATTGCTAAGGAAATTTTACATTGGTTGTAGGAACAAAAGGAAAAGATGAAAACTTTTCATGCTAAAAATAAGCAGAAGCATTAGATAACTCAGCTTAGGCAAAAACTTCGCCCATATCTAACAGAAGCCACCAAATCTTGTCCCTTCAGATTCTTGTGCCCTCAAAAGCTGGAATATTTGGGGAACTAGATCTCAGTGGAACTTCAAATCTCTTTTCACTATGACAATTCAGATATTTTCAATGGGACTTTGAAATCTTTTGTTGAGCTGAGAGCTCAACAAAAACACCACTGTTAGCAGATGACCCTTCACAGCTATTCACTCTCTATTTAGATGACCACAATTTTGGTGGGTCTATAACATCAGTACCGTAATATTTCTTTTGCTTCACTTGTTACATCATAGTATGCATACTCTCTCACCCTCCTTTTAACAGTTAGATATAACTATCATATTAATTCAAAGCAGCTTCTCTCCCTGCATTGCACCAATCTCATATTGCATCATCCCTTTTGTCATTCAGTCCAATGGCAATCATTGTCCCAGTTCTTCCTTCCTCTCATCCCAGCTCCTGTTCCTGGAACACGTTTGCATTGAAAAATCAGCTTTTGGTGACATGAGAACGGGCAACTTCACATTTCTTCAGTCCCCACCTCATCCACTTACACATGAAGACTCCCCATATCAAGATACATAGTAAAACTGGAATTGCTTTCTACATTTCTTGGTAAAACCACAGTTCATATTTACAGCAGCTAACAGTACTTACTATGTGGAGAAGGGAAGAGAGAAGACAAAACTGCTCAGGAGCACTGAATAAACCAAGTGAACAGATAACATGTTTCTGTAAGATTTTTCTTTACTTTTTGTGAGTATTCAATTGTTGCCACTTGACCAACACACACACACTTAAGTAGATCATAACTCTTACTGGGGATGACAAAGTAGTATTGTTACTCTGGTGCGAAATCTCAGAATCAGTCTTTTGTCTGCTGTAAAATAAAAGAATAGACTACTTTCTCCTCATTCCCATCAGACAGGGACACCTTTCTTTGAGAAACCTACTGCATAACTGGTCCCTCTCTTTCCTTCCCAAGCTGGAAGGTTTTAAAATCTGCCAGCTGGGATCCTTGTCATCTGTGGTTACTTGTCTTCCCATGGAAGGTCAGCTACCATTCAAGAACTTTAAAAAGGCCATATATCGTATCATTAGAAGGATTTTCTTCCTTGCTCATCATTGCACTGTTGTAGCACTTTTCACTGCAATAAACCAGGAATTATTTAACAGTGATCTGCAATATGTTTTCAGTGACATTTACTATAAATCTCTTCTGCTGTAAAAATCCTGTAACACATGGGTCATGAAGCAGAATCCCTGAACTTATCAGTTCCCTTCAGAATAGTTTGCTAGAATCCTTATTTCTTTCCTGGGAATAAGGAGAAAAGAATGAGTGAAGTTTCTTTGGCAATGTAAGTAACCCCAAAATGAACTTGTGTTCTCTGATTTCTGAGTTCAAGTGCTATTAAATGCAGGCAATTATGAGGAAGATGAATGTAATAACAAACCATCTTGGGAAATAGGCACCACTGACAAGCACTGGTACACCTTATGGTAAATACATCCCTTCTGAATGCATCATCACCCATGGGTTTATTCCAGGTCTGGATCATGTTGCCATAAGTCTGCGATGGCTTTCAAGAGCTTATAAAACATATGAGCAAATTAAGTGAAGGCAGTAAATAATAATAAAATATTTTAGATTTTCAAAGCACTTTGATCTTAAAGCTCACAAGAAATCCAATTACAATCATATTCAGGCATGAAAAAAATGTCGATTAGTGCCGAGTAAGATTTTCAAAATTCCTAATGTAGATACCAGCTTCCTTCTGAAAATGCCATTAGGAACATATATACCTGCCTCTTAAGACACCTAAATACTTTTTAAAAAAACAATACAAGTATATAGGTGCTCCAGTACATGTAAGTTGTCTTTCAGATTTCAGTTTAATAGAAACCTCAAAACTCTATTTTGAAAAGACCTTACTGAAATAGCAAACCAAAATCAAATGTAAGCTCTAAGTATTCTGTTCATCCATTTACTGAAGCTGCCTGTTACAAATAAAGACATCTAAAATTCCCCCTATGAGACTTTATCTGAATTATCATACTCTCTAACTTTTCTGTATAAATGTAGACAGAGATGCATTAAACGTTCCCACAGAGCATTCCATCTTACATCCACAAGCTTCAGAAAGTCAGTGCTGCTTCTTGCCCACCCTAAAGAACTGCTCTTCATATTCTGCACCATATTTTCCATTGCCCTTAATGAACTTGTTCCTCTGGCTAGTATTGGAGTCCTTGTCAGCTTTCATAGAATCATAGAATGATTAGGGCTGGAAAGGACTGTAAGATCTAGTTCCAACCCCCCCACAGCAATGAGCACAGATGTCTCACACCAGCTTTGAGCACTTAAGTGCCCTACCATGTTGTTTTCAACACTGCCATCCTTGGGAGTAGCATCCTCTAAATTTAACACTATTTAGTGATACACAGATCTCATGGGCTGTAGCCAGAGTGAACTCTGAATTGCTGCTACATTAAACTTCCCTTGGACTGCAGCCTGGATCCACCTCCAAGTTCTGGTAACTGAAGATGCCAGCACTGCTTTTTAAAACTAACAGACCACACTCCACTCTGTCAAACTTTCAGTGTTGGCAACTAATCATAGTTGCTTTCTTTACAATATTCTTTACTGCTTCTTCACAAAAGTTCTTACCCTATTCTTTAACCCAGTGATCCTTAGTTTCTATGACAGTGCCCTTTTAACTACTTTTTCTAATGATCTCTCTTCTCATCTGCAGCCTTTATACAAACTACCATCTTTTTTCCTTTCCTGGAGAAATCAACCCATATGTGTGAATTCCAGACCAGCCATTGTGCTGAGAACTTTGAAGCTAAACAAAACACACCTCAAATTAAGACTGTTTTTAAATAGAAAAGGACCAAAATGATTAAAGTGGATAAGGAAGATGTGAAAAACCCTGTATTAAGCTGGCCTTTGTTATTTAGTATTTCCTAGGGACCCATGATACAAATAGCAAGGACTTGCTACTGAATGCGGAAATGAGCCACGGCAAGTTTTTAACGTGCTTTGTTATTCTTTAATAGTCAAACTCATTAAACTATAAAAATGGAATGATGGTCATAAAAACCTGACACTCCTCACTACAGACAGGGTTGCTGGAAGCAGCCTCTGCTCCAGCATAACCCTGCTGAGCCCCTTTACTAGCTCTCTGACTCCCAGCTCTGGGACATGGTGGCACCGCGGCTGCTTTCAGCTGCTACGGAAAGAGCCTGACCCACCAAAAACACAAAGTAGAGGCTTAGAGCTTTGTTTGACTACAAAATTCTACTGCCTTTTGCAGCCCTTTTCAATTTCAGAACACATTGCTTCATTGCTTCACAACTGTCTTACTGGGCAGAGCCATAGAGGTTACACCTTGGTAGAACCAGGAGTCTACTATGCAATCTTTACCCATCTCACTTAAACTACTTAATTAGATCATGCCTATTTCTTTAGTGGGGTACTGGGAGATACTAAGATGCTGGAAACAAAGGCCTAGAATATTTGTTCTAACCTATGTAGGTTGTGCTACATCACTTTAGCATCAGTGCGATCCCAAGGTATACTAAGCAACAGAGATCAGATATGTCTTCTGTTTGGTTTTACAGTATTTCCTCAAGCGAAGAAGCATGAATGAAGAAATTTAATTATTTCTTTGGGTGTGCAAGTTTCTCATTTGTTTGGAGTTTATATATATGAAAAACAAGACAATACATGTGGTCTTTTACTTATGTAAACAGAACTGCACTATGCCTTGGAAACAAATCTTGCATTTACACCAAAAGCTGGGGGGGATTTCAGTAGCCTCAAATTATGCAGACAGTTCTTTCTACTGTTTCAAATATCCCTAAGAAACCTCCAACTCCTGAAACCCCTAGAAGGTGACAGGCTGCCAAAGAACTGCGACTGAACGCTTTATTGCACTGATTTGAACTAACCAGGCAAGTCAGATACTCACCTGATGGGAAGCTGTAAGTGTCTATATGACTGTCACTAACAATCACTAAGATTTAAAATAAGGTACTTAATTTACTTTGGAACCACTAATAAATTTAGCAGTTTTGAGATCCTTTTCTTTCATGTAAGCCACAAGCAACTGGTTCTGCACTTCAGAATCTTTCTAAAGAAGGTCATGATGACAGATCAAGCCACGTGAAGAACTGAAATCAGATTTACCATTTTATCTGATCTGCACAGCTGCTGAGATCTTTCTTAAACAAAAATGCTAATAACTCTGCAATCTTAATCTTACTGAAGTTAATCTCACTGAAGATCTAGAGTTTACAAAGCATTTAATGTGGTTCTGTTGGGCACAATCACACCAGACATTTAGTGCCTATGCTTCTGACTGCTACCACCTTACTATAGTAATAAATGCTGGAACAGGAATTTACTTTGTAGATTCACTTCTTTGCATACAGCTTTGCCAAGTTCACTACCCAGACTGGTACGTATCTCCCCATCACTTTCTAAATACAAGGCTGGATACGACTCATTTTTTCCATTTGCAAATGATACACAGGGCTGGTAAGAACATGAGAAGGTCATCCATTCAATTCTCCTGTCCCACAGCAGGTTCAATTCCACCTAACGATTCATCACAGATGTTTGTCTTTCATGTCCATAAAAAGCTCCAGCTCTAAGAGTACATCTTTCCTAGTGCTTCAGGGTCTTTCAGTAAAAAGGTTCTGTCAGTCTTCTCAATGACAGGAAATCTGGCAGATTTGACACAGCTATTTTATGCTGCTTCTGCAAACACTGTATTTATGAAATTGCACAGGCTTCTTTTGAATGTAATAAACCTTGGAATATGGGAACAAATAGAATATAAAAGCAATGCTGAACATTATTAATGCATATAAGTAGTTTCAACCTAGCTTTCCCTTCTAAAAAGTAGGAATTTCAAGTAAAATAACTAGCTCCCTGTACTTCTTATTTTCTGGCATTAGGGATAAAAAATAAACATTTACTAGTTTTATGCCTATATACATTAGGAATGTAGAATTTATGCCTATCTGAGAATCAGTATGATAATTTACTGGATTCTAATAACAAGTTGATTACCCATATTTCTGAATTTTCCTGTCCTACTCATATCCAACAGGAATGTAGTACAGCTAGCCCAGGGAATTCATGTTAGCTTGCAGAAATTTACCAGTGCTGGTGCATAGAGTGGAAATAGCTATTCTATGTGGAAATCACTAGCATTTAAAAAACCATAAATGTGCAACGCCATTAGGGATGCATAAAGGGATTGCCATGCCATTAGATCAGCAGTCCTTTTAATCCAATACTGACTAACCCAATGATTACTAATGGCAGATTTTTTAGTATCTGATTTTGCCTTTTATTCCTCTGATGTACTGGTAATATAAAAAGTTACATTAGAAGAACAGCTTTTCAGAGTACAAATTTATTGAAGTCACACGCAGTTATACCTCTTAAGTACTGAAAAGAAATAATCTAGTATTAGCTTCATGATTCTTCCGTTCTAATATTTATCTACGTGCTTTTTTCATTGATTTGCTATAAAGCAATTTCAAGTGAGCCTCATGGAATTTCTGGTACTTCTTTTTTCTGTGGAAAAAATTCCTCTGCATAGAGTTCAAAAGAAAGAGCTGGGAAAGTGTTCATATTGTGTCATTCATATGGATGATGGGTGGTTTTGAATACATAAAACTAATATGCCAATAGGCTTTAACTTACTTACATTCTGTACGTCTATGATAAATAGGCATGGAGGGCAATGAAATTTGCAACTGAAAATATCAGCAATAAGATGCCACAAGATGCCAAGAACTAGTACGATACCTCATTTAGAATCATGACTGCATTTTTCTCCACTTAGTACTTCAAGCCATCCTTAATAGCTTAAGACTTCTATAATGTTAATGAAAAGTTAGTGTGAGATTGAAGAACAAAGCATTTTATTTCAAAGCTTTATTTTTCAATTTACAGGGAATGAGAATTCTGGTGGAGTTTCAACTGATGATTTCTGTGGTTGCTTGTCTGGCACGATTCCTCTCTGAGCAAGCTGAGATCAATCATAGCAAGAATTTAACAACTGACAAGGCCAAATTCATCTTGGGTGCAACTCCAATGTTAATGTAGTGACATTACATTTTGGCCCACAACTTAGTATAAAAGAAAAACAGAAAACATCCCCTTAGTACTCTTTTACAAAAAGCAAAATACCTACATGAACCCAAATGACACAGCAGTGATCTGTGGAGTCAGTTTATACATGATGTGTGAATTCTGTTTACTATGTATTCTGTCTATGGAAATCAGAATGAAAACATCACTTTGAGCTCTGGTCACTTTCTGTGTTGAATGTTCATTTTTTAAAGCATATTGAATATAATATAGGATGATAACCTGAATGACTCTTTCAAATGAGACAGCTGAACGGTAAAATCCTCAGGAAAACTAGTGTTATGCACTTACCCACTCATGTACGTTACTGCTAAAGGCTGGAGGACAGAATAGGATTTCCTCAGAAAAAGGTGAGAGGTGTTGGCATTTCCCTTCAAAAATGCTGAATCTAAGAAAATGAGGAAGAGACATACAGATCGAGGACATATGGAAAAGATGCATCTGGAGAAATAAATTCTGCTGAATTGTTGAAACACCTGAAGAGGAAGCTAAGTGCTTACACAGAGTAAAAAACAAGAGGAGGCTTAACGGATTCAGAAGCAAGACAGATAGAGGTAATAGCTCTCATTAGACCAACAAGTATGGCTGCAAAATTCAGAAAAACTTTCAGCCTTCCTATGCTAGTTATCTAATGCAAAATATTACGTCTACCCTCAGATCTTGCCTTGACTCTGATCATCATGGCCATTATATGATTACCACTGAGAACAAAGCTACAAATCGATCCTGTACTCCTAAAAGCATCCTGATCTACTAAAAACCCCAAACACAAACAAACCAACAAACAAACAAAAATACCAACACGGAGGTACGGAATCATGGTCAAAATAACATGTATGTTCATCTACTCTTTTGCCGGGAACTATGTATTTGCTGTAGAAGTTTTATTTTATTAAGAAAAACAAACAAACAAAAACCCAAAAGCAAACAAAAAACAAACCAAAACGCAAAAAGCTTGGAAACCTTTTGTCAAAACCTCTCAATCTCTTTGCTTTCATCTATCCTGAGCAACTCCACATTCAGAACACCTGCTCAGGAAAAGAATGCATCTGAAAGTACGTATTTTGCAGTACTTGCAGGATAGAGGGAAGACTGTCAGCATAGATCCAGATAATTACAATAATAAGACCACACACTCTCATTTCTCTGGTGGTGGAACAAAGAGCACATGCTCTAGAAAGATGACAAATAGACCTAAGCAAGAAAATGCTCCTGCATCTCATACAGACTAAGAGAAGTTTAGAGATGTAATACAGATTAAGTGTCAAACACAGATGCTTGGTAAGTTTCTACAGAGAGGAAATGCTCTAACATATCTGCCATATTTACTATTCAATTTCTTTTTATTAGTATAAATTATCATCCTTTCCACTAACAGAACTACAGAATTTTTAGGAACTAAAATCTTTACAGGAGATCATTTCATTCTTCACCCTACATCAGAGTAGGATCAGCTCTGCATAAATATTTGCACCATCTTTCATCCCACAATATTTAAAACACTCTGAACCGAAAACAACACCCAATTACATCTATGGAAGAGACACCACTGATCTGAGTCAGGCTTTACGACATTCATAGTTGCCTTTACTCATAACTGCATTGCTGTCCCTTCAGGAAAGAGCATGAGACCCACTTATTCTTGCAGAGAAACCATACTACATTTCAAAGAAAAAAAAAAAAATCTGCATCCAAGTCTGTAGGAAACCAAAACACAACAATTTCTTTTATTTTGAAATAAAAATAGCATATAAGTCTTAAATATTAATGAAAATATAATTCTTGTTCTGAGTTCTCTGTCACTTGCAATTAAGAACGGGTTGCTCAGAGAAGTTGTAGCTACCCGGCAGTGATCAAGGCCATGTTGGATGGGGCTTCGAGTAAGCTGGTCTAGTGGAAGATGTCCCTGCCCGTGCAAGGGAGTTGGAACTAAATAATCTAACCCAAATCCTACTATGATCCTATGGTTCTAAGAAAGCAACTGTCATAGCTTGGGGGAGACCTGTGAGAACCTAGCATACCTCACTGGGACAGGTTTTCCCACAAGCCGTATGCAGGAAGCCATCTAAAGGTATCAAAAGGATTAGAAAGCTATGTCTATGCAAGCTGGAAACACTGAGGCTACCTGATAGATCTACTCTCCGGGAAAATGCTACAGGATCACAAGTGATACCAACCGTCCACCCTAAGGGCACGACAACGCTCCACACAGAACAGGAGGGCAATGGACGCCTTGACTTAGGGGCACGCTTGCCACCTACTGGTCAGCAGCGGCTCTTCACGCTTCTAAATCCCCACTATTTGTCTAATCTAGGTCCACCATGTGCAGAAACCTTTCTGTACTATCAGCACAATACATCCTCCTCTCGTCTCCAGCATTACTCAGACCAAGAAAATCCTGGAGAGATCCCAACCCAATTTGCAAGACGATCTTTGAAAAACCAGCTGTGGTCACGGATGGTTCCCAGCTGCTGCCGCCTTTCCCCCACCCTCTTTCCACAGCCTTCAAATTCCACTTGTAAACAGAAGTCAGAAGATGCGTATTACAGCTGGCCACCTTAGCACTGACGCAGGATCTATAATGACATGCTGCAGTCTCACCAACCCTATCTAACTCATCTCCATTCTCACTTGTTCTCTTGAAAAGCACTTGTGTTTACACTGGCAACCGTTGCTCTGTGAGTATCGATCTCCCCTGTTAAATGCATCAGGCTGAGCTCTGAACTTGTACTGAACACCGACCCCAGTAAGAGTCTGTGCTGCCTAGGAAACAAACTGAGCAAAAGGACAGGGAATTCAAAGCCCTATAGGTTGCTGGCTGGAACAAGACTGGTGCCTAGGGCTGCTTGAAATACTTCTTTAAAAATGCTTTTGAACAGGAAATTGGATTTAAAACTCCTACCCCCTTTCCTGCCTAAATCTATTTACTTTTGCTTCAGCCACAACCTGAGTGGTTTGATTGCATTGTGCTCTCATTCTCCTGCATGGTTTGTGGCTTCTCTCTCCCATGGAAGAAGAGGGTGTGTATCCCAGGAAGCACTATGGCCAAGCACTTGTAATGCATCCTCTCCCAATGAGGAGACATCTCAAACAATGGCAGGATATCTACAGTAGGGTGGGACAAATTAGGCTAACTGGACTGAGTCTGTGCATCTTGGTTTCTAGTTTGTTTATTTCTGTAATTATGCATCATTGATAGTGTGGTAGGATGTGAATAGAGGCAAATCAAGATAGATAGACAAAAAAAACTTTTGTCACTAAAGATGAAGGATGGGGTGCCTGGCAGGGGGAAAGACTGCAACAGACTGGAATGTGAGGGAGTGGGGATCCAGAATGGAAATCCAAGGCAAGAGCTTGGTCTTGAGCTGAGGGAATGGACTGGGACAGTGAGTGATGCTTCTTAAGAGGCAAAGTTTTTCCTGCAAAAAACAAGCACTGCCTGACATATCACACTCTTAACATTAAGAGCCTTCCAGGGCCCTTGGATCAGCTCTGAGCACTCCGCTTGCTCTAACATCTAAATGCTGCTATGATTTTTTGTTCTTTTTGGGGTATTAAGATAATTTCACTATTGTTCAGGAAAACTAAACAAAAAACAAAAGCCTTTTTACTAACCATATATTCTTGTCACACCATGTGATTTTGGATTGAATGTGAAAAGGGTTCTTAGAGTTCTGTCAACAGTTTCTATGAGAACCTGCAGCCCAATGCATTTCATTCAGTTAATTTCTAATTAATAAGTTATATACTTAAGGAATGATCTTGTATGATCCTAGCTAATTATGTAGCATGATGCATAGCAGGGTATTTTTGTGAGCGAAAAAATGAATGAGCTATCCTACAGTAAGTAGTAACTAGAAATTTGGACTTAAGCCCAAATTCAGTAATAATTTGTTTCATTAACTTCCCTGGAGTTGTAATTTTATTATCCCGGTTACTGACTTTATTATTAAAAATAAAATCAGGCAACACTGTTTTAATATAGATAGCTCTAACCCTAAAGGGAGTTAATAAGTTATTTTACAGTAGAACAAAAATAATAGATGCGAATCCTGGTACCCTGGTGGCCCCTCTTATACATTTGCTATGTATTTCCCACATTATGTTCTACAACAAAGCACAAACACAGGTCACAACAGTTCTTTTGTATAGATGTCTCTAATTCCATAATTAAACGTTATTTTGGGTTGTTCTGGTTTTGTTTTTTTGTTTGCCTTTTTTTTTTTCATGTATAAGCTGTTATTTAAGGTGTCTAACACTACTTATATCACAATCATTTTAGCAGGAAGCTTATATCTGCAGTTTAAAATCTTGACTGCATTGCTTTGACTGTAGGGGAGACTGTCTCTAAATCCTGGCTTGCAAAGAAGAAAAAAAAAAAAAAATAGACTCTATTTGGCAAGAGCTTTAATTAGCAGAAATTTCCACACTAGGAATATTATTCTGCATGAGCAGAAATTGCATAGCTCTTGCCTCTAGATGCCTTAGAGATGCCATTGATTGGCCATATTCAGAACAGGGGAATTATGTGACCCAGTGCTAATTTGAATTCCTTTACCAAACACATTTTTATTTCATCATCTCAGCTGCATAAAAGAGTCAAAGTACCAGAGCTTTAAAGACTTTGAATTCCTGCTGTTCTGCAATAAAATAAGGCAAGAAATATTAGTCATCCCTGGTTGATTCTTTAATTCTTTCCAACAATGTCAAAGTATCAGTGTCCTACAGGTTTTAGTGCAGGTTAAAGACTGATACAAAGTGTATGCCTGAATGGGAGTTCGGAGTGAGTTAAGGAGAGAGAGAACATTTTAATGGGACATTGGTCCAAAATAGCCCAGCTTGTTCCTACCTCCTGCTGCCTCTTCCTCCTTTTCACAGGACCTTGATTGTATAGAAACAGCACAGACAAAAACCACAAACAACAAAAGGTTTGCTAACACCCCCAGTGGAGGTCATGAGCATGCTACCATGGAGAAAAAAAAAAACAACCCTGCATCAAAGGATGGTTTGGCTTATTTATAGGCAAAGATTAATTAATAGGAGGTTTGATACTTTAGCAACGTACATTTGGGCAAATTTGTATTTGCAAATTGTTTGTTTCATACATTCAAGGGCAGAGAGCAATGTGGCCTGGTGCTAACTTTAAAAATGAATCAAACCTTTGTTTGCCGTGATCCAAAACTAGTCTTGTGGTTCAGAGGCTTTCAATAGTATCTGCTCAGATTCGACACTCCAAGGTTAAAAATTCACAAAAGAGTTGTGTTACACACAGCAACAGTAGCTTTTCCCAACAATTTTCATTTATTGCATTGTATACTTACTGAGAAAAGTAACTGTCTTGGCTACTGGAGGACAAGCTTTAAAAAAGGAGGCAGAATGAACAAATTCCCTTCAAATATACCACTCTACTTATAAGCTGTCTTTAAAACTGCTTTTCATTATAGCAGCATTTATACCTGCTGGGTGACTACAAACTGTGATTCAGAACTACCTGTGTCACATGGTGAATAAGCGCAACATGCACCATTCACGTTTAAATCAACACGCTCCAATCTAAGCCATGTAAATCCTTCAGAAATTCACACCAGTATTCTTCTTCAGATCACACACAGAAATAGCCCAAAGACGAAAGTTTACCCATGCACAGCCCCTTTAACCCCTACTATTTAAGTGTACGCTTGGAATTATCAGTGACCCTTGTTACCCTCCTGCCTAGTTCACACCTGGTCTTCCAGAGTCTGGACGCACCGGGGACTTCTGTTTTCTCCGGGGTCCTTCAAACAAACACTATTTACAGCGTTGCCTTTCCAAGACAGCACTGTCAGCTCTGAGGATCGAAACAGAAAAAGACTCTTCCACTTCTTTTCGCACTTATGCGCGCACCCTTTCCTTCTCATGATGTCCCGCCACCCACCTGCACTTTCCCACCGCCTGCCCGCCCGCTTGTTATCTATTTGTTTCCATATCCTAGAAATAATTTTCAAGACACGCCCACTCCCGCGCAACCCCTGCTGGCGCAGGCAGCCAAGGTGCCGTCCTGCCGCAGCGCTCGCTGCCACAGCGACGGCGGTGACATATGTCTCCAATCTGTGCACTGATTACTTTAGATGCTTTCCCCGCTACGCTTTAAAGAGCAGGGAAGCCCTACATTGGAGTAACGCATCGTCCCTTTCTGAGAGTTTCTTCGCACCGTCACCCCCGGCCAGCACCTCCTCACCCCCGGGCCAGGGGATTGGCCCGGCGGAGGCGGCATCACCGGCGGGGGGGGGGGGCCGCCCTCACCCTCTCTCCTCCCTTTCTCCCTGTCCCCGCCGCCCCCTCGCCCCGGTGCTGCAGGGCCAACCGGGAGACCCAGACGCAGTCAGCGCCCGAGCCGCCGCCGCTCCGTGCCCAGCCGCCTCGCAGCATCCGCCCCACCGATGGCCAGCCGCCTGACCTGCTGCCTCCTGCTGTGGGCCCTGGGCCATGTGGGCTGCCGCTCGCCTGCGGGGGAGGGCGCCGGCAGCCTGCCCGCCTGCCCCGTCCCGCAGCCAGCCCCCCGGGACTCGCCCTCCCACGGCAGTGACCCCCGCGGGGGCTCCTCGCAGCCGCCTGCGCTGGGCGGCGTCGCTCAGGACATGGTAGCTGTCCACATGCTTAAGCTCTACGAGAAGTACAACCGGGAAGGGAGCCGGCCCGGCGATGGCAACACTGTGCGGAGCTTCAAAGCCAAGCCGGGTAAGACGGGCCGGGCGCGGGGGGGCACCGCTGGGGCCCTCGCTCCTCTTTCGCTTTACAGTAACGGGTTTGCGCCGAGGTTGTCACTGACTGCACGGGGTGTCACGCTGGAGGGATCCTTGCTAACCACTCGGACCTGGTGTCTGCTCTCTACTCTGCGGGCTGCTTCCCACCTCCCCGCCTCCCTTCCCTCTTCAAGAGAATCTGCAACAAGTTATGTCCCTTCAGAAAGCCGCGGTTGCTGTGGATGCAGACCATCGGCAAAAGAAGGGCTGTTCTCAGCGCAGATCGCATGGGTCGCAAGACCTCTTCAGAGATACTTGGAGCACAAACGTAGCCGCGAGTGCTCCAGGGGCAGCTCCGCTCCTCCCGCAGGCTCGCCTCCCGCTCTGTCGGAAGAGTGCCGCCTGCGGGGCCGCCCAGAACTACCCGGGACTCTGCGTCCGAGACACTGCCCAGACCTGGAAAGGCGCATGTCTGATCTCCCTTTCCCCAGCTTTGCTCTAGCTTGATAGACGGGGTGGAAGAGCACACACACTATGTCAAAACTGCCCTTTCCTTATCCCAGTCTTCCTTCGAAGTCATAAAGAAGAGGTTTGCGTAGTTATCCTGTGGTAAGGAAACCCAAACTATCTTTTCTGGAAAACCTCTTCTTTCTTTGGTTTTAACTCTTACAGAATACAGCTGACAACTTAGCTCTTAAAAGAAGAATTATATCAGTTTCTAGAATATAATTTTTGTTACACTGCCAGAAATGTGTATTTTGTAATAGGCATATCTGATAGCTGAATTCAAATTTGCTTTTGTGAGTATCAGTCTAGCTAGCCTACATTTGTTTCATACATAGAATACAATGCAGCATTCAGTGGTTGAGGCTACAATTGCACAATAAATCATATTCTCTAGAGCACCCCCAACTTAATTTCTACCCTGTGTCAAATGTAACATTAAAAATAATCATATTCAGGGAGGGGGAGATCCCACTGAAGGGTAAGTGGCAAATGAAAATGTTCAGAAAACACCAACTGCAGACATTTGCGAGAAAAATAAATAGTCATGCTCTAGCTCATTAGCTAGCAGCTGCTAAGAGGGGTTGGTAAGGAAGTTCCATTGTGGGTGGTTATTGCATGACCTCCTGCTACCACTCACTTCTCTGTGAACTGAGCTGCTGGTACTGGCTGCTACCCAAGTAAGGCCCTGGAACCACAAGAGTGATTTGGGAAAAATGCAAGAATTGCACTATATTCTTCCTTAATTTTTCAGTTGATCTGCTGAACAACTTACTTGCACCCAAGTAGTTTAAATTCTGGTTTTAAACACTAAAATAGACTGTACTGATCAATTACAAACCAATATTATTTTGCTCATCTGTCAGATCATGAAACCAAGCCAGAGATGCCTGGAAATAACTTGTCTTTCCACATAATGGAAATAAAGCACACCCATGTCCAAAGCCCTAGTGTCCCATCTGTGTATTTTATCTACTGGATCCCACTCCTCCCCAGTGACATGGCATGAAAGCAGAAGCTCCTCTGCAATGTTCCTTTGTTGTAACAATAAATTGTATTTCTTTGTAATTCATCAACCTAGTTATGAACAGTCTGAAACGAACTATAGGATGACACGAGAGGGAGGGGAGAAGAGCCTTATCTGGCAGAATGTCTTATTTTATCTCCCCCAAGAAGTTCTAGTGTTTTCTTCTGAAAGAACAAATTGGCATGTCTTATCTAACAAGACATGTGGGGGGGTCTGTTCTTTATAAAATACGGATGAGAATTCTAATACCACTGAGATAAGCAGAACAGACTACACCTACAATAGCTTCTTTTTTGTTATCCTAAGCAACAGACTTACTTCTTTTTCTTTCTTTAGACATGTACCTCTCAGAAAATCTGTAACCTTCTATTGCTGCCCTGCAGCTTGAAGCTTTTTGTTAGGGGATACTCGAGCATCAATGTTAATGATGATTGTCAACAGGAGGGCTCCAGAGGCACAAAATGTCAGACCAGATTTAGTTTGCTCCTTTGTCTTATGCATTATTGAGGTCTCCTCAACTATACAGTTATATTGCCATCCTGTACATGCCTTGCAGGGTGTAGATGGTGTTGACTGGGTTATTGAATATGTGATATTTCTCCATATTCTATGTGAGGCACCTGCTATATACATGCATGTGCTATTTGCACATATTCCAGATACAACTTCTTCACATTTCTTTAGCAGTATTTATCACTTCAGAAAGGGAGCTTTACAAACATCTGATCACCTTCTCTCAGCTCACCTCTGTGCGTGTCTGCAAGAGTTTATTATGTCTCTGGCAAAGAGCTGAGAGACAGCCTGTGAAATTATTTCTCAACTTCTTTTTTTTTTTTCTGTAGGTGCTTTCCAGTTTCCAGGGAACACTGTAGCTTTAGAAAACAGCACCAATTGGCTGAAGGTAGCTACACAGTCAAGTCGTAAGTGCTTTGTGACCAAAGGTGAAATATGAAGGTAGTAGAAGTGTCCCTTTCTGAGGCAGGGGGTTTGAAACTATATGATCTTTAAGGTCCCTTCCAACCCTAACCAGTCTGTGATTCCATGATTGTCCTACCTCACTTAGGTTGCTGCGACTGGGGGGTGCTGGTGTTCATGGCGGCAATCTGCTGCCTAAGCCATGAAACTTCCCCATAAATGGACTTCTGCAGCTCAGGCTCATTTCCCCAACACTATCCATCCTCTGCACTAAATGAAGCAAAGGCTTTGGTGAATAGCAGAAAATAGCAGATATTTAATTAAGTCTATATCATAATGCATATGTGCAAGAAAACCAAATCAAGATTACCCAGGAAACTGTAATTCTGGCCTCTAGAGCCTTACTTTAACATAATTTCATAGCTTAATACTTGATAAATTAGGTTCTCTGCATATGTCTTTCTCACAAATGTGTTGTCAAGAATACCATGTAAATCTGTTTTGCCAGCCTTCGCTTACTGTGATGCAACATTCTCCTATATGGATCACATACTAAATGCTAATATTTTATTTCCTTGGCCACTTGCCTTTTTTTTCCCCTTGTGTGTATGCTCCACACATCTTGACTGTATTCCTAACTTGAAGCTGTCTACAGTGATCAGTGATTTTAATGATATAATCAGTAAAATATTAGTAACTTTAATGTACACAGCTAACACAGTTCAATTCAGAGTAGAGCTGGAAAATGTAACAATGCTTGGTTGACAGGTTGGTAAAAGCCTGAGACATCTGATGCAATATGATAAATATGACTATGCTCCACCCCAAACTCGATTCCCATTTCCTGAACAGCCTGTACTTCCAGGCTTCTGGCTTTTCAGTAGCTGCAGATTCAGATTCTTGTCTTATCCTACAAATAATTTTGACTTTTGAACGGTTTCTTCACTCCAGAATGCAGAATTAATTTAGAAGAATTAAAACATACTTTCTCTGAGCTATCACTGCAAGTTTACATTCTGATCTCAAACCCTGGGACACTGGCATTTGAAATGCCTTTAGCCCAGCAGTGCATATGCTTCATAATCATAACTATAGAGCTGATGGTGCTAGGAGCATTTTACTACTAAAAGAGAGTATTAAAAAATTAAACCGCACACAGCTCAGGTGGGGAGAGGCAGCAGATGGACTTCTTTTTTAGAAAAATATGCCTTCTGAGATGAGCAAACTTTAATAAGAGTGTGTTTCTGTACAGGAATTACTACAATTATTCTCTTCCTTGGTCTGAAAAATAGGCTAGCAGCTTTGTGAAGTTTCTAAGCTTCAAAGACTTAAAAAGAATCTAAACTTCTAAGGTTTTTCATAGCATGAGCATCTGTACCTACGACTAGTGTTGATTAGAAGTTTACTCATAGGAATCCTGTACTGAACTGACAGAAACAAGTATTTTCTCATCACAGAATACTGTTTCACTTTACTGCGTCAGGAAAAAAATACACATGGTGTAGACAGAAACTGCATACTTGAACATGTGTACTTTAAGACTATGTGGGCCTGGGATTAATGAGAGTCCTAATCTGCTGTGATTTAGTTCAAATGATGGTTCTGTGCAGCATGAACTGGAAGACAGCAAGCACCAATTTACTGAGACATAGCACTATTAATTTCTACCTTTTAAATGAAACCGTGCTTAAAAGGAAGAACATTCTGACAAGTGGAAGTTAATAATCCTGCCTTTCTGTTCTTGCCAGAATTTCTGTGGCTTATCATGCCCAGTGCATTGAAAAACAAACCTAAGTGTTTCTGCAAAGACTGTCTGCTGGGTTTGTTGGTTTTGTCCCTTTTCTTCTCCCTGCTGCCAGAGAATTTCCAGGTGTATCAAAAAGAGATGCCAGAGGGTTTGCCCTCTTGGGTTAACTAAAGACGCGAACTTACCTGCTGTAGTCCTTTGATGCATTCCAAGGACCAATCTGAGCTTGGAAGAACAGGAATCACTTCTTGGTTCTGCCACCACTTTCCTGTACATTCTTGATCTAGTTTAAAGAAAAAAAATAAAGAAAGAAAGGCAACTTTTCACCATGATAGACTGTGAAGGCATGGTCTTTTGATCCTGGGATTACATGTTAACATGTTATCTCTTAGGTTTCTACTGTTTAAATAAACATGGCGTAAACAGTCATTAGTGTAAAATTGCTCATCTTCCTTGAGAGGAGGGTAGAGATGTAACCTGAGCAGAACTTGTTCAACTAGTTAAAGAAGTTATGCCAAATGGAGTTTGAATTTTAAGAGTCACCTCCGATTCAACACTAGTTGCCACTAACTTCAAGCAGATCAAAACACAAGTCTTAGGAACCAAGTAGGTTTCACAGTGCTTGGAAACAAAGCTCCTTCATGGCGCATTCTGAAAAAAATGCGTTGCACTGCTTACTTCCAGCCTCCTTGTGAAACGTCTCTTGTGCACTATTTACAGAGGATGAACTTCATATTACCACACAGTAAGCACCCAGAGGTCTTTCAGGAATCTTTGCAGTCATCTTTAGATTCGATCATCTTGACTATTAACTGTAGAACTCGTTTTCAACTAGTGTACTGAGTAGGGTACCATTCTGAGCTCTGTTGCTGGCAAATCTGAAAGCTTCTCTGAGCTTAACTTTGTTATAAAAGAAATAGAAGCAAGGATTGCTTTTCCTGGGCTAAATGAGAGGCAGTCTGAAACTGGAAATCTCTGGGAAGAGTTTTATCCCTAATGTAAACAAAAGGTGCCCAGTGTGTTGGACAGTCCAGATGTTATTCTAATATTGTTATTGAATATTGTTAGGGTTTTTTCCTCCACTTATTCACCATGGTTTTAAGCTGAAGTAACAAGCTCACTATATGAACTGATTTGAAGTGGGTAAGTGAAAAGCAAAATTTGTTAATTCACTTATACAGTAATAAAGGTTTCACTATGGTTTTTGGTCTCAGGTATTTATCCATGTTTTCCTTGCTTTTTTGTAGAATTCTTGGCCCAGAAACCCTTGTACTGCTTCAATCTGACATCCATGCAGGATTCAGAGATGATCCTTGCTGCCACCTTTCACTTCTATGCTGACAAGCGCCCTCGGCACCAGGAAGTGTTTTGTAAGCGATCCAAGAACGCATCCTGCCGCCTCCTTCACCTGCCTCCGATTCTGCGGCTCAACCTCATTTTCCAAAGCATTCACCAGAATTCTGCCTATGGACTAGTGAAAGGGAACATCACCATGTTTCTTCAAAGGCGAGGGGCTTGGCATGCAAAGGACATTTCACATATCATAAAAGAGTCAAAACAGACTGGAGAGCTTATTCTCTGCACTGAGCTTGATTCTGGAGAGAAACACAAAGGCTTCCCTGAACAGGTCACCAGTCATTTACCTTATATACTAGTTTATGCCAATGATCTTGCAATCTCTGAACCTAACAGTGTGGCAGTCACCCTACAGCGTTATGATCCATTCCCTTCCAATGATGGGGACCCAAATCTATCCCCTAACGCTTCTACTGATACTCGAGTGAGAAGGGATACATACCTCTCTAGCTCCATTCAGAACAATGAGTTGCCAGAAGTAGATTATAACAACAATAAATACAACAAACATGACATCTGGGAGAATGCTTACAAATCCTTGAAACCAAAAGCTTCACGCAAAGACCGAAGGAGAAAAGGGCAAGAAAACACAGAAACACTTACAAAGTCTCAGGTGCTAAATTTTGATGAGAAAACAATGAAGAAAGCAAGGCGAAAACAATGGAATGAGCCAAGGATTTGTTCAAGAAGATACATGAAAGTTGACTTTGCTGACATTGGCTGGAATGAATGGATCATATCTCCCAAATCATTTGATGCCTACTACTGTGCAGGGGCATGTGAATTTCCAATGCCCAAGGTAGTATGCCTTTTTGTTTCTGTCAGCTTACAAACAGTGGATCAACTGTACTGCTTATCCAACTACTCCTTTAGTTAGATTTTCCATTATATTTACCTGTTTTACTGTATTCTTTCTGTTGCCTTTTTGAGCCTAAATAATTTAAACAATGTTGTTTTCATTGATGTACTTATGGGTGCAAAAAGATCCCAAGTTATCTTTAAAAGTAATCTGAAGAATAAGAAAAATCTCTCAGGTTTATCTTATGATTGTTCATCTTATATCTTGAAATCATAACATGAAGAATTATGCAGCTTATTACAATATGGTTACACACACTAAACCATCAAACTACTCTGTTGTGGTAGTATTAAATGTTAATAATAAACAAGGTTCTCTATCAGAGAGTTTTTGAATTCCCCTGGTAATACCTCAGGAGAAAAATGCAGAGTAGTGGCACTGAGGTATTTTTAACTTCAAGAAACTGCTTGTCACTTTGAAAATGATAACATTGGTTAAGTTGATAGTGTCTCAGAATTCTCTGGTGTTTCTTTATTTTACTAAGACCTCAAGACAATCCTGCTGGAGCAAAAACATCGATTTACTTTATGTGGCAGGAAATGCCACATAGCTATCTGTAACACTCTAAAATTAGCATACTGAATTCTTCCTATAGAAGCAGTTTGAAATTTGTTAATAGAGAGGCAAACATGAACTCCTGCTCCAATGGAATTTCAATTTGGCCCACTCCCACGCACTTGCTGTATGGCATGAAGTAGAAATTCTGGCAATCCTATGTAGCACAAGAATTATCGGCATTTGATAGTGCTTTCAAGTACTGGGGGAGGGGAGGATTTAAAGTACTGCATAACCTGCATGTTTAGAAACTGTAAATATTTTGTAATTCTACCTACAAGTGGCCTCATTATTTATTTTACTAACATTTTTGCATGCTGTCACTCAGAACATAAATAATGTATAGTGTTTTACAGGAGAGAATTTCAAAGCTTTGAGACAGGAATCTACCCTGCTTTACGTACAGGGAGACTGACATATGTTCATGCTGAAATAGGTAGTATGATTTCAGAAAGAGTAGATATGCAGGCTACTTTAAGTCCAGGAACAGTGGAAATCCAGACATCACTGTAAGCGTATACAAATCTGACCGTATGTTCTTGTGTAGGTGGCCAATGCTGAACCATGTGCACATAAATTGATACATGATCTGGTAAAAATTAAAGCATGCACAGGCTCATGTACAACTTCACTTTTTTGTTATAATATAAAGAGATCATGCAACAAAATCACTATTTAACTTATCCAAAACAAAATACAGCCTGGGAATATGTGTCATCTGCCACAGAACCACAGTCTAATGCACCATTCACACAAACCAAAGCAAAACAAACCCCAAAACCTACATTTAATACATCTGGCTTCCTTTGAGCAAAGCAGCATGACACAAAAACTGAAAGAAGCAAAAGAGAGTGGATCCATTTCCAGCTGAAATAGTTAAATAAGCTTGATGTCTTATCTAGAAATAGTATACTTGCTATACAATAAAGATTCCTTTGTAAAAAAACAGGTTAGTTTTCATTTTGATGCTTGTTTTCTAGATAAATGAATATGGGTGGACTAGCATCTTGGTGCCAAAAAAAAACTCCAAAAAAACACCTTAAAACAAACAAGACCAACCAGAAATTTAAAACTAAATCACAGATACATAGATTGGGGGATTTTTGGTTTGACACACTCTTTGGGTTTGATTTGGAAGAGGTCTGCTTTTTGTTAGCTTTATATTTTTAAACAGAGGTTAAAAAAAAAGAAGAGACAGGTTCATAACTGTAACCTTTAAAATGACTGTTTCCAAATGAACAGAAGTAATCAGGACATCAGCATGATTCAAGCTCCAGGTCAGAGCATAAGAATTGCTAAATACTATAGCAGGTAAAATAGCTTTTGTTCTTGCATATAATCCCTAAGCAAGGAAAGCATGCACATGATATTGGCACTCCTAAATCAAAGGCTTTGATTTAGGATCCTAATCCAAAGATTAAGGCTATTGACTTGGTCTGCACAGTCAAACTGTGATGGACAACAGGTTTCCAAGGTACTCTTTTAGAACTGTGGAGATAGAAATATACCTGGAATATTGAGAATCATCACATGGTATAATTATTTTTTTTAAAGTATCAGCATGTCACTCTGCACATCTACTTTAATAACCACAATTCTTGATCTAGATACAAAACAGCTCTGGTACAAATCTTGTCATAGCAAGTTCACCTGCTTTACTGCTGAAGTTCTTACTGCCTGAACTGTGAGAGGGAAGACTGGTTTATATGGTAAATCATGACTGGTTGCACTGTTGCATTTGCCAGATCAAATGCTAGTCCTTCGTGTGGTAGATGTAGATGGGAACATATCCTTTCTCTGGTCTACAGTAACTAGAATTCTCTTGATTTCATTCTTGTAAGTGTATCAGTTCATGAGTTTCATTTTAAGAGTTGAATTCAAACCTGAAAACAAAACTTTCCTGAAGCTAAGAAATACTGCTTATTAAGATAGAGGGGGAAAGAGGGTGTTGAGGGGCAAATTCATGATAAAACAGACTTTAAAAGGTGTGTAAGCCAGGCAGAAGGGGAGAGTCTAAAGTATTTCAAACTGCTTTTTGGCCTCATCGCCATCGTTCAACTTTCTCAGGCCCAAAATGTTCCTGAGCTGGAATTGTCCTAGAGTTTAAGCAAGAGCAGAACCTGGCCTGCTGTACATAACTTAGCAGCCAGCATTTAAAACAGTAGCATTTCCCCAGTGCCATCGCTACTGGGCATTCAACTCATTATTTTAAGCTTTCCATGTTAGCACATCAGTACAAAGGATAAATGTGAAGCCTAGCCCACGATCACTGAACAGTCCTGCCAGGTTTCCAGAATGGCTGGAAAATTCAGAGCTTGGCTGGCTGTGGGATGGGTGTGCTGTCTGGCTCTGCTGGCTCTGCTGTGAATGTAGGGCTCAGGCAGCCATATTCTGCATGGAGTAATAGTCCATAATAAGTATTTTTCTCTATGAGAATTTTTGTGCATAGAGTATACACCTGCTGTTGTCTTGGAAGACAGCTGTTCATGCTAGGTTGCTCACATCTATTTGTTCCTTGTAGATACTACAGACTGCGTAGCTGGAGAAGATCCTAGTAGGATCCTGTAAGTCAGTAACTGGCAGTACAGGCAATGGTGGCTATCTGCTGTATGGGGTCAAAAAATTCTGTTTCAGTAGCACATTAGGATCTGTGACTATTTCAAGAAACAATATGAAATAATAAAGGTGCTAGGAATACTTCAGAAGGTTCTTCATAAAGGTTAAAGTAAGAATTGAATTCTAGAAACTCTAGTTCTTTGAATTTCTAAACTGCAGTTGCTTAAACACAAGAAAGATACATCTGTCTCTCTCTTGCTGTCCAGATTTGCTGACATGGCCAATGTGGGTAGAAGCTTATTTCTACTTCACAAAAGCAGCTGAAACTACTTCACCGCTGCTTTTCTGCAGACAGCTTTGAAATCTAAAGATGAAGGACAGCATAAGAGGGCAAGCTGTTGCTAATTATGCCAACATATGCTAATTACTGAAAGGCACTTTCCAGGAGTGGTCACTTGCTGGGACTTGGTTATGCGGATGCTGTCTTGAAGCCCTGAAGGATCAAAGGCAGATTTCACAGTTCTTCCTTGTAATGGCTCAAATGAGGTTGCTTTAATCAAGGAAAATCTAAAACCCTTAATAGCAATTAAGGTTTTGATCTGATCTGTTACACTTAAAGCAAATGTATCAAAACTAAATTATCATAAAATAGCTCCTCTGTTACACCCAGGGTCTACATAACTTTTCATGTTGAAATGAAAAATCACGTTTTGCATGTACCAAATTATCATTTGAAAAATAAAGAAGATATGGGAGATATTAATTATTCTCACTTGAAGCATCTGCTTCCACGTGATGTCCAAGGTCCATATTTGTTTTCCCACAGATGTCATGTTCCACCCAATATTCAGCTATGTATCAATAATGATGAAAGATTTCGTGTACCACATATACCAGATCTGTGCAGCAAACTTGTGAAACTGTAGCAAAAAGCCTGATAGGACTAACACAATTTTCCTACTCTTACTGTACTCATTTGCTGGGACTGTTTTTAAACATGACAGCTAAACAGGAGCCACTGAAGCTTCGGCCTCAGTGATGCGCTGCATGCCATACTATCACCTCATATAACTGGAGCATATGCATTCCATGTTCTGCTGAGGCAGTGGCAAAGGAAGGCTGTCACTCTGTCACCAGTAAACCTCTTGCTTGACTGTATGTCCCTCAAGCAACAGAAGTGGTGAAAACTGTTTAGTACTCTTCTGTTCCTTGGACAATAAGGGCCAAGTGTAGCTTGTGAATAAAAGCCAAAAAAAAAATATTAAAATTTATATTTAACTACTAAATAGTATACTGTTTAGTATATAAAATTATTGTATAAAATTGTGGCTCAGTACCCTGAAAAATATGTAGATATAAAGCTGTCATGAAAACTCACTTCAGACATTTCCTACCTTCCCAGCCTTTTGTTTTCTTCTCCACTTTGAGGATAGCTAGGGGGAGTGGGGAAGCCTGGTAAGGAAGGCAGAGGGAAGCAAAGACTACAGGAATGAAGTACTTGTTTGTCGTAGGACTATGGATCAGAATGGCCCTGTCAGGTTGTTTTACTACTCTAGACTAACTCCCCCCTGTGGACACTACTTCTGCAGCACTCTTTAAAAGAGAGTAATTACTCCAGGAAAAAGTAACTAATTCCGGGTTAGTGTACAAGAGAAGAAATACTGGAGCATAAGGATGGTTAGTTTGGAAACACCTACAGTAGCCAGTTTTCCAAGTCTGACAAGAGGTTAAGAAAACAAAAGAGAATATCTTATGACTGAGAAGCGTTCCTACCTTAGTCCTTTTCTGCTGCGTGCCTGCCTCCAGCATCCTGTATGCGCAGTCAGGGACATTCTTGCTTCAGGCTGCTGAGGCTGGCTGTGCCACCAGTGCCCTCCTCTGGTATTTGTGGAAGGCAGCATAAGGGACACAAAATAGCTCTTGATACACCCGGCACAAAAAAGCTGGAAGTGTGAGACTGACTTTTTGCTTCATGGCCCTGTGACTCAGTCACATATATTCACTTTTTTGAGAAACAAAACAGCGTAAGTGGTGTCATATTCCAAGTCCATCTCTGAAAGTGACTCTTCATAAATGAAATAACTATTTCTTTCTCTGTTCCAGATTGTCCGGCCATCAAATCACGCTACAATCCAGAGCATCGTAAAAGCAGTGGGAATCATTCCTGGCATCCCAGAACCCTGCTGTGTCCCTGACAAAATGAGCTCGCTCAGTGTCCTGTTCTTAGATGAGAACAAAAATGTTGTTTTAAAGGTATATCCCAATATGTCTGTTGAAACTTGCGCCTGCCGATAAGTTCATACAAACACATCTTTAAGAAGACCTGCACATCCTGCCCAGCTACATTGGGAACATTGTAAACAGGAAAAGAATCCACTTGTGCTGTTGAATGAATGCAAGGCTACAGTTCCTCTACACAAAGCATGCAGAGAGACTAAAATGATCCACATGCTCACCTGGAAGGACATGTTTTACTGTCATCATTTTTCTTTCATATTCATCTTCCAGGAATCCAGTACTTTCACAAATATCTTCCTAACCCATACACCCAAGAAACCTGGAGTTTAGCAAGAAATTTAAGTGTACAGTTTTCCATAATCAAAGGACTAAAATACATTTTATATGCTGGTTTTTTTACTTTTATCTTTTCAGTTAACCAAGAAGATGGGAAGTGAACTTGCAAAGGCAGGCTTCTTTTAGGCTATCACTTTCGTACACAAATCAAAACCTTTTGCCTAAAACACTCATAATCTAAATTTGCATATTTATACTGAAAATGCTGTAATAAAGGGCTTAAAATGTATAGTTTCTTCAGGATTCAAGTATAGTGCACTGCATAAGCTTTCATATAAACAGTACATTAATATAGCCATTTTTGGTTACCCTTCCCTAATATATATAATTTGTTCTACAAACGACATGTAATATCCCACACTTTTGGTTTGTTGGATCATTTCGGGTTGTTAAACGTATTCCCTAAGTAACACATACTATATAGTAATATGTTGAAATACTAAAAATAAAATAACCAAGATTTATATTTTTGTAAATTATACTTTATATCCTCTAGATTGTTACATGCTTTTAACAAAAGCTAATAAATTAAAGGTACAGTAGTATCTAAAAGTAGTTGAATTTTCTTTCTCTAGATGCACTCGGTTATGTTCTGTTAATTAGATGGAAACATGTAAATACATGTTAAGCTCATCATAATGCACCTCAATAGATTAAAGACAGAAGGGAATACTATGATCATTTAAACTGACCTCCTACACAGAATAGATTAAAGAACCTTGCTCAGTAGTTTCTGTACCATGCATTATGGAACTTCTGTGTGGAGCTTGGGAATATCTTTGAAAAACATGCATAAATTTGGTTTTAAAGATTTCATGTGATAGAATATATCTACTGGACTACAAGTACTTGTTCCAAAAGTTAGTGCTCTTTGTTCATACGCAGTGGCTTAATCCTGAATTTGCTGAGCTTCAGCTTTAATTCACTGGATCTTACTGTAACCTATTTTATTAGATCCCTTTTATCTATTATCCAAAACACTTTCACTGTGTATTTTTAGTGTATAGAGCAGAGTCAAATTACATTTTGGCTAGGATTTTAAATAGATACTTTGATTTCTTATTCTAAGCCTCAAAACAATTTCTCACAGCTCTTTTCTGAACTCTTTCGAGAACTTTCATTAACTTTCCTTTCCAACAATGAACATCTAAATGGGACACAGTATTTGGCAGGGGTTCTGTCAGAAGTCTTTATAGAAATAAAGTCTCTGCATCCCTCTAACTCCTGTACAATCCTCTGTTGACAGATTTACGGTAGACCTTTTAACTGCAGCACTCCTTTAAGAGCTGATGTTCTATTACTGTGCCTGTCAATCCTATTTCTCAGTGTCCCTGCATGCCAGGACACACTTGGCACATACTCTGTTTTCACCCAGCTGCTGTACAGGCAGATCAGGAGCAGAAGAAACTTCTGAAGTCTGTGAGGTAGCAGAGTGTAAGATACAGAGTGTTTCCTCCTCAAGAGACAGCCTCACCTTCTGCAACTCTTATCCCATTAAGAGCTGTATTTTTGGGGGGAAGGATACTACACACACCAACTTCTGATGACTGCCTAAATGGAAGGCTGCTATGCTGCTAAGGTGCTAGGTGACTTCTGCCACCAATATTCCATACTCATGTGGTACAGACTCCCAAGACAACAGAGGTGTGTAAATGTGGTACTTCTGCTAACTTACATCAAAGCAAGATTTGGTGTGTATGGGAGTCTCTGCAAGGTTACACTCACAGTAGTTCTTGCTAGTTCCTCCTAAACAGCTCTCAATAAGAAGTAGATAGTTCTAAGGCACCTTGTAGTGACTGCCAGTTATGACTGACAAAAGATCATGGATCCAGCTAGGCATTTCTTCTTCTCCCAAAGTACTACAGTGACTTACACTGAAACTACTTGGAAAACCTTTGTAAACTGTTGCTGTTAGAAATCTCCCTTAAAAATGCAGGATCTTGTGTTTCTATAAATCATGAGAAAATCAACTACAGTTGACAAAGTAATGCTAAGGCATAAAGGAATATTGAAAAGCTCTGAGAAATCCATCATTTATCCCTATGAACAGCCATAAGCATAAAACTTTTCAAAATATCTTTTAAGTCATTGTCATTCCTGTTCTGTATGAAAATCTACTCTTTTCTGTAGGTCTAGCCTTGCTCCCATTTAGCACCAACTCTGAACAGCATGATATATTAGCCTATTATGATTATGCTCTTATCTATTGCATTTGGTTTTCCTTAAGGAATCTTTTCTACATCTTCAACTAGTCCTTGGGTACAAACTTTCTTTCTAAGGTGTACTGATACAAGCAATTAGGAAAGAGATACCATCCTATGGTCTGTCAGAAAGTCTATAGGACATAAGAGAAAATGCTACTCCTATACTTACAGGATGCTTGTAACACCCTGAAAGGTTTAGTCTGCATTTAAAGGTTTGTTTGCAAAACTATGTAATTTAGGATTGGTAAAACAAAATTATACCTGTAAGTGGCATAGCTCTCAAGGCACACCAATACTACACAAGCAATACAATTCTGTTATTAGTAAAGTTTATTTCATTTGAAGTTCACCTGTACCAGTTAATTGTATAATGTGAACAAGTTCTTAAATAGCTATTCATTTAGTGGTTTAAGACACTGGTTTCTGGGTTTTGGTATCTGCGTGTCTGATCTTTCTCTAGAGAAGGAAACTTTGCATTTGAACAGCACAAATGCAGTCAGGTGCTGCTGGAAGACACTGATCCCTTTACTTTCTTGGTTCCAACAGATCTTTTGATTTCTATGAACATCCTATAAACCATTCCAAAGAATATGTAAGTTTCTAGAGAATATTACTATTGACAAACACTTAAGATAGCAGGTCAAGATAATTCCACTAACTAAACCTAAAAGAATTGAGGATATATTAATATGAGATGGTTAAAGACAGCTAAAAGCAGAGAACAGCTGATACTACCCAGCAAAGTGTTAAGGACTTTTTTTCCTAAAACAAATTCAATTTCACTCTTCAAGACCACAGTTTAATTGCCAGAGGTAATAGCAACAGCTAGAATGTACCTAGGGTTTTGTGGAGTAGTTCAACTCACTTGCACAAGGCTGCATAATTAAAAGAAACCATTGGATGATATTAATATATTTGTATCACATGAATTAACAACTGTCTCACTGCCAAACCTCAAAGAGCAGCTTTCAAAAGGAACTGCCACTGAATGAAACTGTTCATTGTAAAGTTTCTGCAAAGCTGACACTTAGCCCGACACTATTTGACATCTTTACATATGAACTGGAATTCTGTATATAACAACCTCCACACCACTTGCGGAAGACAGTCTTTAGGAGAGAGGCATTTTTATAGATCATTTGATCTAGCTGCACTTTATGTAATCAAAATTCATTTTAAGGTAGACAGATGCAGAACTTGGTACCTAAGCACAAGAAGTGGAAGCTTCGCCTGCTGCGTAAAAGATTGCATCCTTGAAATCCATAAGTCTTCAAACAATTTTTCTGGCTATCATGGATTTATGGCAGCATATAAGCATCCAGGGTGATGCTATGTAAAGAGAGCTAATGAAGGCTATTAAAAGATACACACAGTGAACCACATAAGGAATGGAGATTTTATTTCTGCATGTGGCGCTGGTGGACTGCCACTAGAAAACTATGTATAGCCCCAGTTTTCACCTTTTCAAAAATACATTCGAACTCTGAGAGACACAGAAAGGAAACAAAAACAGCTAAAGAAAATGTCTTCTAACGTATCTAAAAAGCACAATCTGTTTATTTTATCAGAAAGCAAACTGAGAGGGAGCTTGATTACACTGTACAAGTACTCTGACGGAGAAAAAATGCCAGTGCTATGCGACTTCTTAAGCCAGCCAGAAAGTTACAAGAACTCATGTCTAGAAGGTGAAGCCAGGCAGGATGAAATAATAAATGAAGCACTGTGGGGTTTTTAGGTGGAAGTGACAATCTTTTAGAGAAAGTGCTACAAAAATTGAAATAATCTTTGATTCTTTGACATCTTCAGATAAATTCTGGAGATGCATAAGAAGTTATGTTTTAGCCAAACACAAGTAACTGTGCTCTGCACACAGGTAGAAAACACAAAGGCCTTGAGTAAAACATAGCAGTTTTGCCATGCAGGAGACCAGGATCAATGCTAAATCATAGAATCACAGAATAGTCAGGGTAAGAAAGGACCTTAAGATCATCAAGTTCCAACCCCCCCGCCATGGCAGGGACACCTCACACTAAACCATGTCACCCAAGGCTTTGTCCAACCTGGCCTTGAACACCACCAGGGATGGAACATTCACAACTTCCCCGGGCAACCCATTCCAGTGCCTCATCACCCTTACAGTAAAGAACTTCTTCCTTATATCCAATCTGAACTTCTCCTGTTGAAGTTTGAACCCATTACCCCTTGTCCTATCACTACAGCCTCTAATGAAAAGTCCCTCCCCAGTATCCTTACAGGCCTCCTTCAGATACTGGAAGACTGTTATGAGGTCCCCACACAGCCTTCTCTTCTCCAGGCTGAACAGCCCAACTTTCTCAGCCTATCTTCATATGGGAGGTGCTCATCCTTTCTTGCTTCACACCATAGGAACATAATTAAGAAGGATCTTGTATCCCAGGTGACACTTGAACAGACACATAAAGTGGGTAATTGAGAAGTCTGGGATCACTTTATATGCTGCGTATGCACTGCTAGAAAACTACAGAACAATGGCAGAAATGACAAAATCTTTGCAATAAGATTTTTATAATGCAAGAGCTCATAATACTATTTAGACTTTATGACACATATACAGTATAGATTGAGTTGTGCTTAGGAAAAAATGATACACTAAGAGTACAGATAAAACACTTTATGTATCATTAGATTGAATCCTAATGCATTCATTAAGGTAAACAGCAAGTGACATTTTTGTCTACAAATGAGCTAGAGTTTTTTCTTCTGTATCATGAGAAATTCTATTATAGGTCTTGTATTTTTGCCTTGGCCCATTCTTATGGATAACAGGATCTTCATAGATAATCTGTATCTTCACAGAGACCTTTAACTTTCCATGTGGCCTGAGAAGTTCACTGAAATAATGATTGGTTGTTCTTTGACTGGATTGACCATCAAGAATCTAAGAAATATATGACATAAGATACTATAAAAACAAGACTAAATTCCCATACTCCAAAGGAATCAAACTGAAAATGGACAAGCCTGCAAACACCATGAAGAGAACTTGACACAAAACAGATATTTCACTGTGTACAAATAATTGCTCTTGGCTGATAAACGGGAAGAAGTTTTAAGGTTGTTTGTATTGTCATGAGATCATGTCTTGCAGAATCACAAGTCTTCATCAAATGATCAAGGATTCTCTGATAGCACGTGAAGGGACTGTAATAAAGATTTGTGAGATGTTATTTACTAATAGCTAATAGAGTATTTTTTTTCCTAGATCTCTATTTTCTAGTAGTGATGATAACAGTGTAATTTTCCACATCCCTTAGAAAGCTTCTCTCTGTTTGGCAAGGAAGTGATAGAAGAGTGTAATTAAGCAATGATGACCCTAAAGTGAAATGTGGATTCTTTACAATATACAGTGTCCTTCCCACCAGCCATATGTGTTTGTCAGATGTTTACAGAATCTTCATTAACTAAGAGCTTTGCTAGATAACAGAAGCTGAAGCATGGCATCAATGACTCTGATAAGGGCAAGTGTACAACCAATCTGCTTGACAACTGACAAGAGGCTGGGGTTTGAAGCAGACTGCAAAAAGAACACAAGAAAGTGATTTGCAAAGAGTATTCCAGTTGTTTGCCTTCCATCTCCTTTCCTCTGTCTGCAGTGAAACAAGACTTTTAAACAGCTAAAATACCCTTATCCTCTTGTCTCTCCAAGAGAAAGTAAATATAGAAGAAATGCATTATTTTGGGGTATTAGCTGCACTGTCTGTTTTCAACATCATTGCCTGTTTGACAAGAGGCAAGCCTTTGGAAGATTGGAACAATTTACAAGTTATGGGAAAGTCTGACGCACACTTTCATGATCCTGAGGAAGTGGAAGATGAGACCCATTTTGACTTTAAATCTTTCCTGGAGAATATGAAGACGGATTTACTAAGGAGTTTGAATTTGTCAAGAGTCCCCTCACAAGTGAAGACCAAAGAAGAACCACCACAGTTCATGATTGATTTATACAACAGATATACTGCAGACAAGTCCTCCATCCCTGCATCCAATATTGTAAGGAGCTTCAGTACTGAAGGTAGGTAAAGTCTTAAATATGTGGACTAGAATTTTTAGAAGAATTACATGGACAGGAGGCAGTCAGATTCGTCTGATATTCAGAGAGAACTGAGTGCCAAACTTCCAGTGATTATTTAGAAATAAAATAGATTAAAATTTTGGACTGTAGTCTTGCTCTGTAGGGTTTTTTCAACCTTTAAAAAATACAATTACCTTTTATTTTCTTCTTTGATATTTTCACTGTACAATACTCTCTTCTCAAACGCATCAAGTAAGATGATGTACTGAGTAAGAGGGTTTACATGAATAATGTTTCTCAAAACTAGATATCTGGAGCTGAGTTTTAATGTTAGAATGCAAATTTTTGATCATCTATAATTGAGACATCCATTCTAGACAGCTCTTCTCTCAGGTGGGCTCTTCTTTAAAAACCACAGCAGCCAACCAAGAAATGTGTCCAGGGATCCAAGCAGGGAACAGCAGTGCTCCCCCAAAATTCTGGGTTAGATGGAAAGATTTATATGGAAATGGGTAGTCAAGCTTGTGTCAACCAAAAAAAATCAAGATCTCTGTGTAACATTAAATAGACTTTTTAAAAGCTCCATCAAAGGAAGAAGCAAAAACAAAATAAACTCAATTCTTGTGATAAAAATGAGATAAGGAGAATTAAAGCTTCCGTTTATATGAACACAGACATACAGAAGTAACAGCACTAGGGAGAACTTCAAATTCCCAAATTAGTGCCCCTAGTTCTGAAATAGAAAGAAAACCTAACAGAATGAGCTAGATTATAGTTCCGTATCTCACTCTCTTCTCTGTTTTAGTGGGTAAACACTGTGAAGAAGTATCAACATTAGCCAATTAAAACTGTCCTAAAACCCAGTCATGATTGAGTACTTATTTTACATTGACCACCAAATAGACATGAGTCAGTGATGACTTCTAAATACTACCAATCTGATCTTCCACCCAAGTATCTGCCCCTCCCAAGGCAAAGTTGATGGTACTGCATATAATTTTGCAGGAAAAAAAGACACAAACAAAACCACACAAGATCAGTGCGTCCAGCCTGGAATGGACTGGGACCTGAACAAGAAAAGCTGTTTCTCACCAAATTTAGACAGACCCTGAAGCTTCAATTCAGGATTTTCAAAAACTTTTTCCCCAAACTCCCAGTAATCCGATCTGCTTTCAAAGTTCTCTGAAGACAACAAAAGCCTCAGCACAGCTAGTCCTTAGAGACACTTAAATACGAAGAATACTTCTCTGTATTAGGAAGGCAGTACATCCCATTGCATGATGATAAGAGTAGGAAATTCATAGGGTTTTTCAGGAATTCTTTGTTTAAAAATCTCTTTAGGAAATCACTAAATCTGAACACTCCCCAGATGCCTTATTTATGCACTTAATATTAATGAGCATCATCCACAGCTTGTTCTAGGCAAACTCTTAAGCTCCTCCCCTCGTACTCATCTGACCATGCAATCTTGGTGAAAACACTGCCAACAACAGGGACCTCCATTTCTTCCTTCCACTCTCTGCCCTTGAAACTTGGCCAGAAGATGGTATTTTATTTTATCATTTAGCACTGGATAGCCAAGCTCTTTTTGCACCTCCAAAATACATCCTAAGTCTTCTAAAAGCAAGTTACTTAGAAGCACTGTAACTACGTTTTCATTTCTTATTGCAGATGTTATTTCTTTAGCTTCACCAGAAGAAAATCCATTTCAGAAACACATCTTGCTCTTCAACATCTCTATTCCACGACATGAGGAAATCACCAGAGCTGAACTGAGAATATATATCTCCTGTCACAGGGAAGTTGCGTCTCTCTCTAAGCTGGAAGGCAACATGGTCATTTATGATGTTCTAGATGGGGACCACTGGGAAAACCCAGAAAGTACCAAATCTCTCCTTGTCTCCCACAATATCCAGGAGTGTGGTTGGAAGATATTTGAAGTGTCCAGCGCTGTGAAAAGATGGGTCAGGGCAGACAAAATAAAGACTAAAAACAAGCTAGAGGTTGTTATAGAGAGTAAGGCTCTGGGTGGTTTCACATGCGGGAAGCTGGCTATCAGTGTTAACCCTGATACTAAAAATCTGCCCCTGTTAATAGTGTTCTCCAATGACCGCAGCAATGGGACAAAAGAGACCAAAGTGGAGCTCCGGGAGATGATCGTTCATGAACAAGAAAGTGTGCTGAAGAAATTAGGGAAGAACAACACTTCATCTGAAGAGCTAGAACACGGAGAGGAAAAGGCCATCACTGGGCACCACCAGCATTCCTCCAGAACCAAGAGAAGCATCGGAGCCAACCACTGCCGGAGAACTTCCCTCCATGTCAATTTTGAGGAGATTGGTTGGGATTCTTGGATCATTGCACCAAAAGATTATGAGGCTTTTGAGTGCAAAGGAGGTTGTTTCTTCCCTCTGACAGATAATGTTACCCCAACAAAACATGCTATTGTCCAAACGCTGGTGCACCTCCAAAACCCAAAGAAAGCTTCCAAGGCCTGTTGTGTTCCAACCAAACTGGATTCAATCTCCATTCTTTATAAGGATGATGCTGGTGTGCCCACTTTGATATACAACTACGAAGGGATGAAAGTAGCAGAATGCGGCTGCAGGTAGTATACAAAGCAGAATCTCTAAGAATAAGAATATCCACTTCTTCTGCTATGTGTAAATCTGTACATTAGTGATTCAAATGAAAATCCTTGCAAACAACATTTGGAGCAGGGTATGGGCCTGGTTGTTGCTGCTTGTTTTAAAGGAAAACTGGCATTTAAAGAATGGCAATCATTGTAAATAGCCTGCATTATATATATCATGGCAAACTGAATGCTGGATTAAAGTATAATGAGATTGAATGAACTGTGCATTATTTGGCAACAGTGATGCAATTTGAATACCTTATTTCAACTTTTCTGTTTTAGCAGTTCTGTTTAGGTCACAAACAAAAGGATTCTCACTGGGGATTTAAGATGTCCTGTAAATGTTTAATAGGTATTGAAATCTTATTTGTTCAGCCAAGGCTGACATTTTCAACTTCTGTAACACTCAGAAAATGGAATTTAGTCAGCATGATAAAATCAGAAGTCTAAATCCTGCAAGTCTTTTCTCACATCAATAATCTCACAGGCTTTTACAGGCAAATTATTTATGCCTGTAACTGAAGATCTGCAGTATTCAAAAGAGAAGAGATTCTCAGCCATATTTCATTCCCAAGTTTCCTTCTGCGGGTAGCAGGTGCCTTGGTTTCAACTTTCTTATCCTCAACGTCCCTATTTTTACCCCCTTATGGCACATACTTGAATGATAAGAACTGCAGCCTTCCGCTTCTAAGACACTGTTTCCTACGAGGAAAAGCAGCCCGTATCTCTGTACAAAGATAAGAAGCCACTTTGACTTAGTATTTCTTTGCAAGAACATGCAGTCTAACGACGATCAGTCTGTATCCTAGAAGGTATATTCTAAGAGTAGTGGGGGTTGGCAGAGCTCAACACTTTTGAAAAGCCCAGGCTACTTATTTAGAGGCCTAAATATGTTCTTTGGAGTCTGACATAAGGCTCTGATGTTTTTCAAAATTTCTTCTTCTGGCAAATTCTGTTTTACATATAAATTTCACCCCTTAGAAATCTGGGAAAACCTGAAAACTTCCATCTGTATTCTATGAGACTTATACTGCTGCATGGGAAATATGCTATCATACCACAGCTCTCATGACTTCAGTTGCATTTTCACTGAACAAGGAGCCCATCTTTCTCGCAATTAAATTTCCTTTGATTATAATGAAGGGTTTGCATGCAAAAGAACAAACATAATGTCTTCTCTTGGTTTCTTGTGATGGGTGCATGTGCTGTATAATGACACCATAATCCACCTCATTTCTACTCCTCCACCACCTTCCACACCAAAAAACCCAAACCAACCAACCAACCAAAACCAAAACCAAAAACAAACAAAAAGAAACCACTGTCAGAGAATGCTTTTGATCCAAGCCCAAATCAAACAACTGAAATAAAGATGGGCACAAAATTACTAAATGAGATACAAGTTTTAAGTAATGCTAAGTATGATGGCTTTGTAACTGCAGCAATGGAAAATTACTGAGGTGCATGATTCACAGAGAGAAAAAATAGAGCACAGCTAGAGAGCATACTGTGAATTTACCATTCAAAATGGCAAAGAATATTGATGAGGCAAAAATCTAAACAGTAGCTTAATGTATGGAAGCAACAGGATTTAAATTGATACAGATGTTTTAAATTAGGGCAGCCTGTGGGCAAGACAAATTCATTTGGCATGAACAGGTCAACTTGAAATCTAATACACAGTTTATTTACTATTGATAACTTAATACAGAGCAAATAGCAGGTGAGTGCAAGCAGGGCACTTGTAATTCCATCAAGAACTGCTGGTTACATCACATATCATGAGCACACAGCACGATTCACCAGAATTCTTGTACTGATTTATAGGCTTTTCCTTTAGAACTGGGCTGCAATTGGATCAGATCTGAGATCAGTAAAGGGGTCCATGAAAACTCCATCCTCTCATAGCTGTATGTCGTTGACCTCTTAAGCTTCTCAAGGCAATCTTCTCATTTTACTACTCCCCAGCAGCTTCTGTCATCTTACAATCATTGTTATGTCTTCCTTCTCTCAGAACCCCCTGTATCCTCCCCCTGTTCTGTTCCTGTCTCCTAAACCCATGATACTCTCAACTTCTCTTAATCAAGTAAAAGAAAGCACCAAACAAGCACTTGGTGTGATCACATGAGAAAAGTTATTCACCCATGTGTCAAGGTAATGGTAGCTGCATGCCCTTAAGTCATCCAAACATAAGGTCCTAGTCATATTTCGACTTAACTGAATACAGGACTTTGTCCATAATTAAATGAAAAAGTGGAGAAGGAGACAGACCAGTTCTCACATCCTCATGGAGAGAAATTCTCAATAATCAAATTTCTTCTTTTTTTTTTTTGTTTTACAATCTGAAGTCAAACATTGATCTTTGCTTCCCAAGCTTACTTGGAGGAGAAAGAAAAAAAACAAAACAAAATACAAATACACAAAACCAAAGCCGTTTTGGGCTCAAAACCTCAGATCCTAGCTATGCTATAAGAATTCCAGATAAGCTTTTCAGATCTTGTCCCAAAACTGGACTACAAGCCACTTTTGTATTTCAACTGAAAGAAATTTATTGCTCTTCCAGCCAGCTTTAATGATCACATTTCCATAGGCTTAACATTTTGGTTGGTACAGTAGTAAAATGAAACATGAATTTTTCCATAGGGTGCAGCTCAGGGTCAAGAAGAAATAAGAACTCAGTAGTGACTACAGATGTTACCTACAGCATGTCTAGAGTGCGTTGTCAAATTGATGTTTGGTTTCACATTGTAAATTTAGCAGCTTGATTTACATAGTTTTGAACATTCAATTTTAAAACAATTGCTAAGGTTCCCTCATGTTTCAGATGCTTTGGGATGCAACAAATCAGCCAGGTGGCCAACATATACTAGAGAGTATATAGGCTGCAAACAGCAGGAAAACCCCCTTGCCCCCTGCTTCAAGATGGCCCCCATCAGACACCGGGGAAAAAAAAAAACCCTCTCACATAACTGAATTCTGAACATCAACCAGCAGCTTGCTGCTACTGAGAAGCAGGCTGGGGCTTATGCACTGTCCAGCAGATGCACAGCTAAAATAAAACTTACACATTTAACACAAACACATGGCTGGAGCATTCCCTCCTCAGGTCCATTAGCTATCTCTGTAACAGCCCTGTAACATCAGAATCCCCATCTTCCTCAGCCAATTTTAAGGCTACTTTATAGCACTTCAGTCTTAATAGATAAACACGGTAAGCTGGTGGAAGTTGTTCAGGAGGTACAGCTGTTGCTATTCTTAGCTTCCCACCTTGTCTGTGAAAACAGCAAGCACAGAGTCCTTTGATCTCACCCACCGCTCTGTTACGTCCTAACACGGAACAGCTGGTGCAATTTACCACTTAACAACACAGCACCAATGATCACTAAAAGTCAAAAGGATCTCCATGTTCACTATTCTTTTCCACAGGTAGAAAGCAATAGCCTCAAGGGAATCTAGAGGTGTTCAGCTGGTATCTGCTCAGACTGGAAAGATCCTGATAATATGGAAAAGTTAACCTAGAATTGCCAGTTCCTGATACTCAGGCTAATAGGTTTTAGACTGCCTCTCAAGAAGACTTTTAATTTCAGACTCAGTTGTGCTTTAACACAATTTACGCTGCTCCCAGACCACATTGATTCTTGTCTCCAGCCTCCTCAGAGCCTGGTCACTGCCAGATAGGTAATGGACATAGGCGCATGGCCACACACCAGGTAGGTCCACACAAGAACACACTGTGAACTTCAGGAGATGTATCTTGCTATAACTACTCATAGGCAGCACTAAATTGAATTTTATTACTGCAAAGAACTGAAAGATATAGGTGGGAACAGAGAACAAGCTGGCAAAGCCAACAACTACTAAACGAACAATGCCTATGAGGCTAGATCCTATCCTTAATAGTGTAACAGCTCCAAATGCCCTGTGGCTGCTCTGAACAGCTAACAGGACATTGCATCTGCCTAATTACCACCTCCGTTTTCCCTGTGTTAACTCCCCAACCTACCATTTGTTGCGTGTTTAGCAGAGACAAAAACAAGGCAGGTCCCTCCGTAGCCTCTAGAGAGCGAGGGGCGAGCTCTGCCCATCCACCTGCAAGGCTGGACGTTCTAACCGCAGATGTCCGACTTGCAGACCTCTCCATGCCTCCCTGTTCTGACTGAGGCTTACAAACCGCCTTGGAGCCATCTTTGGCCATTCTTCAGCCCTCACTGCTTACCCTAAGTCCTGCCCCCATGACGCCCTGGTGCCACTGCCGGGCTGTGAGGGCCGCCCGGCTGCCCGCGCCGCTCAACCTCTGCGCGCGGGACGGGGGCTCCGTGCTGCCTCGGCGCCATCTCCAGGCTGTGTGGCGCTTTTGAGCCAGCTCCGCTCGTTACGAGCGGTCGACGCGCATTTTCTTACTCTTCCTTACATGGTACCTTCAAATCTCTCAGCTTAAAGGAGCCTTTTGTCGTCTCCCTCTGGGCTGCCTGCAGGCTTTTTTGCCCTCACTGCCATGACTACGCTGGCTGCTGCCCCCAGGCTGCCTCTGGAACGTGTCATCCCTCCAAGCTGACTCAGAGCTGCTCCTGTTTCTTTTTTGTCCTCTTTTCTAGACCTGCTGGACCACAAGTGATAATTCAGCCTAAGGCCTCACAGGAGAATGGCTTAAGTGTTAGCCTTGGAAAATTGGGCGCCCTGAGTCAATCCTGTCACTGAGGCGTATGGTTTAGCTGGAGCTCAGCAGACCCACTGTTAGCCCTCACGAAAGCCTTGACGCTGGCACAGCATGAACGAGCCATATCCTGACAGCCTTGGTACTGGGCTGGCAGTCAGAATTTCTGATCCAGCAACTGGGGGGAAACCTGATTCTTTACATCCTGCATAGCTGGTCTGCCAAGACCTGCTGGGCACTTGCATCCAAAGTCAGCGTGTTGGAAAACAGCGCCAGGATGTGTTTGACCAGTCATCGGAGGTGTCAGGTCCTCAGCAGCACAGTCTGTAGGACTCAGATCTGTTTGGTGGCAGCTGTACATGATGGCTGGCCTCTAAACAAAGGAATGTTTGTGCATCCTCTGCCATGGATCACTGTAGTTCTTGCTGTTTCAAATACTAACTTCAGGACAGGAGGGCTCTTGATGCAGTATTTAATATTCACTATTTATTTTGGGCTAACACTGGTGCACCAAGCTGAACATGTAAATCTATCAGAAATGCATGATCTAGTGGATACAGACTATATAATACAAACACATAATATACCAATTCTCAAAGGATGGCACATCAGTTTCCCTTAAAAAAAAAATAAAAAAATCACTGGCCAAAATTCAAAACTAAGTTCCTGAATCAGTTCAGGTTGGATCGCTGGAATGAATTTTCCTGAAACTCTCCTGAATCTTCTGCTTACCTGCAATATGGCAGTTCATCAGTTCAGCAAAGTTGGTCAGTGTGAGTTTATCACATCTGTGAGCTGGGAGCTCCACCTGCTTCTGGCTGAAATTAGAAAGGTTTCAAAATGGGAATATACATTTTCTATCCTTCCCCAATCTTTTAATAAAAGTATAAATTTTCTTCTAATTCTTTTTTTCCCTTTTCTCTTTCTTGGTCTCTGTAAAAAAGAAAGGGAAGAGAAGGGAAGGGGTGGGAGGGGAAGAAAATAAAAATCCAGCACATTTTTTATTTAAATATTTTTTATTACAAATGTAATTATTAAAAATCTCACTTGAAGTGAAAATTTCCAACAGCTATAATTTTAATCTATGCACGTTGGACAGAGCCTTGGGCAACATGGTTTAGTGTGAGGCGTCCCTGCCCATGGCAGGGTGGTTGGAACTTGATGATCTTAAGGTCCTTTCCAACCCTAACTATTCTATGATTCTGTGATTCTGTGTTTGTACAGCATAAGAACTGAAAAACTTAGGCACAGAAACTTAACATCACTTCTTTTGACATGGGAATTATAAAGGAATAGAAGGATGATATTACTCATTATTTGCATTATGAAGAGGCCCAGAAAGCCTACTCAGGGACAAGTTTTCCTTTGTAGCAAGCTGTACAAGAACAGAACAGAAAAGGCAGTATTAGAGCATACCTATGAAATCCAGTAATGCCTGTCACAGACAGCCATGAAGTAGCACTGTCCCAGACTTGTACATCTACAAAATGCAGTGAAGGTTTGTCTAGAAATACTTGCCAGAGTCCTGGAAGCATTAAATGTTTCATTAGCTTAGTCCTGTGCTTGCTAATAAACCCTGCCTCTCAGTATGTAGGAGCAACATATCACCTTTACATTAATTCTAATTCGTACATATAATTTAAATATGCCTGTATTAGAGAGCTCTACTAAAACCAAAAGTAGCGTTATTTCCAAATTTCACCTTCATCATCTTGGCATTTCTGACAGTGAAAAAACTGCTCTTGCTGCCACCTTCAGATGAGCCTCCTGCTACTGCAGCGTATCTGCGTCCAAACAGTCTGTAGGGGAATGATGAGAGCAGCCGCATATGAGAACCATGGAGAACTGGAACAAAATCTATAAAGCAAAAAACATAGCAAAACATTTAATCTCGCTCTTGTGGAAACTTTTTAGCATGTGATCTGAATGATGCAGACCATGCATGCAGACTAGTCTGAGGCAGATAAAAGAAAATACCTCTTCTCATAGGGTGTGTGAAGTTCATACCCACCAGAAGTCAGAAAATGAAATACTTGTGGACAAATTTTAAAGGATCATAAATTTTTATGAGTTATATAAGCTAGAGCTAGGCCTGAGTTATTGAGTTTAGCTCAAAACTAAAATCAAAATAGGAATTTGGCTTGGGTTACATAGAAATTAGAAATGATGGTACAGTCACCTTTTGGATTTAGGTACTCAGAGGTCAATGAACAGATTTGCATTAAACAATATGTTTGATAAAAATTTAAACTATATGTATCAAGAAATGTATAAGTAAATAGTCATTCTCCAATGCATGAAGAATCCACACCACACAGGGAAGGATTGTTACTTTCTAAAACCATCTATAAAGAATTACCAAGGTAGTAGTGAGTGGTATATGTCATATTGAATTCAGGACAAGAGAAATAGATCACTGAACAGACCCAGTGTGGAAAAATACTGTTTTTCACTGTAATAGCTTTTTAAGCAATGCATGGTGGGAAAAGCATTTGTTTTACACTTTCATTGTGAAGCTAGATTTGTTTCTGTGTGCTAATGATACAGTGCATGAGGAAGAATATGTATCGGAACTTGAGGAGTAAATTAAGCTGTGGACTGCTGCCATATCTTGGCTTTTACTGAGTATAACTAATCCTGTATGTATTTCTCAAAACTCCAGCTTCATAAAAACCTCAGCTACAGCTTCCAGTCCTGATATGAAAATCTTTAGAACATGATAAAATGCACAATAAATGTTAGAGAAACAGAGAAAAATTCTTTTTCTAGTCTTATGATTTTACAACAATCACATGCAGGAAATGGACATTTCATGATTTTTAGCATGTCATGATTTTTAACCTCTAGATAAAGCCTCACTGGAGAAGATTATTGTGAATCTGTGGAAATACTTTCTTAGATGCTAGGGAAAAAAATAATCATGCAATGACTTTAGCAGTGGATACATAGAACTTTTAGATAGCGAAGGTAATTAGCTGGCACATGCCCTGAACAAAAATGCTCAATTATTGTCCATTACTGTCTTCTTTCTGAGTATGACCTTCATGGAAATTCATCTTTGTCTGGTACATTCAGAGTAAGATGAGGTTATTGTTAATACCTCATGTATAACATCTGTAACACTCTATAACACTCCGCGCAGCAAGTTGAAATTGAAGTAATTTGAGAAATGCCTGTTGTTTCATTAATTTCTATTCCAAAAGCAGAAAATGACAAAGAATACAGTGAAAAAGGAGGCCCTTCTAAAAAAATAAGACTTGCAGTGATTTAAACACCATAATGGAATTACTTTCAAGAATTACAGAAATATTAATTTCTCTAATTTTTATGGTAAATAATTTTACCTTATTTCTACCATTATCCCATATTTGGTGAATAGTTTCATAGAAATATAAGTGTCCATTATGTACTATGCACTGAAGAATTAAAAAAGAAAGTACAATGTATACTGCATAAACATGCAATGTCATTCTTTTTTTTCTGGGATAGAAAGCTGCATTCTTAAAGCTACTGTAGAGACAGACAGAAGTAGTGATCCATCCTGACATATTCTTAGGAACATGGATTATTGCAGTACTTTTCCCAATTCCTGTCACAATGGGTCCATTTTGAAACCCTGCTCCTTGGCCCCAGGGCATGCCGTCCTCCAGCACCCAACAGGAGTAAAAGGAAGAAAGAAATAAGAAACAAAAAGGGGACACATTGAACAACCCAGCCCCCTAGCCCAGCAGATGAAATATCTAACCCTTCCATGTTTACACATTTTTACTCTGTTGTTTTAGATCTTACATATGTTTTCTTTATAGTTTTTTTTCCATCATAACAGAATTAAACTACATCTTCCCTTCCAAGTTAATGGAAAGGCATTGGAACACACAAAAAAATGCAATTGACATCAAAATGTTAAGCACTCCAAAGTGAGAAATGTCAGAATTAAGATTATCTATGCATCATCGCCCTTTTGGTCATATGCTTAATTCATAGAATCATCAAATCATAGAATAGTTAGGGTTGGAAAGGACATTAAGATCTTCTAGTTCTCACAGCTCATGTTTTTTATTTCAGATGTCCTCTGCCTTAGTGCACAGAGAAGTAAACTGGGGATTTATAAAGCACAATGTCTCATCCGTTGAATTGATTGTCTTAACATACACTATGGTGTGTGCAATTATTCCTGTGGTAATGGCATTTAGAGACACTATCAGAGGTTGGAAGTAAATGTAGAGTATGTAGCAGACATTAAAGTAGCAAAACAGATTCCTTGCCCCAAAACCTTTTTAAGCTAGACAGACAGAAGAGCCATGGTTTAGAAAAGCAATAGAGATCAATTTGCCCAGGGTCCTCTCCACTGTGTTGGCCACATGAGGTGTGATGCAACTCTGGCAATAAATCTTGTGGCTCAAAAGACCATTTCTAGACAAAGTGTGCTTATGCTGGAGAGTTTTTATTCCAGCTACCTTTGACCTGGAGTGCTGGATTACTCTTTGCTGAAAAAAAGCAAGAAGAGCAATACAAACTGGTGATATTGCCCTGGAGTTAGGTCTGTGATGGATGTCGCACATTGTCACAATATAGAACCATCTCCCAAAATTAAGAAGATTCAACAGAACTTGGAGCTTAATTACTTATTTATACATTATCAACAGTTTAAACTGTATTCTAGGCCTCTCCTTTGACAAGGGAAGTGGGAATATTTTTTAAACTAGCGTTTCTTACAGGTGATGGCACAGTCTGGGTGCCAGAGATACCTGTGATTACATTAAGTCTTACAGCTTTTGCTATAGAGCAGTCCTTTCTCTAATGAACTCTTAGAACAATTTAATTGTTCCCTTTGATGGGTTTACATTTACACATTTACATACATACAGATACAAATCAACTATGAGATGAAATGTACCAGCATATTTAGAAAAGGCCATTCCTACGCAGAAATATTAAAGAAAGGAACTTCACAAAACTCTTTTATTACTACAACTGAATAACCTAGGAAGAGGAATTCCCTAAACTTTGCTTAAGTAAGTGGCAAGCTTCACACATGACGCACAGGACAGCAACAGTGCACCCAGCCAGGATAGACCATTTTTAGACTCGTCCTTCCACATGTACTTAGCTGTAGGAACAAGTGACATTTTGAAAACAATACAAAAACATGCTCCTTCCAAATTCCCTAGTCTATTCTTGCAGCTATCTCCAGCAAGCAGAATGACTGGGGTGGCAGCTCATTTCAGACTTAAAGCCAAGAATCTGTTGTTTTGTATCTTTGGTGTGCCATACTGTTGACAACTCACATGGGTACAGGCTGTAGCTTCATCCTGCGTATTCTGATCCTCTTTCAAACTCTTAATACAATAGGGTCTTGAATACATTGTCAGCAGAAGAAAACAATCCCCCATATTCTATTTTGGTGTGTTGAGCCTAAAGTCTATTGGCTGGAAGCTGTCATGAGACATGACCATATGTTGTTACTCAATGGCATTACAAGTAAATCCTAATTGAGTGCAAATTATGAAGATTAAAGTCACCTCAGATTTAGCTGTATTATGTTGAGGCAAATGTATTTCAAAGTCCTGTTTAAAATGCTGGCAATTCTCAGCACAGAAATTAACAAGCTGTCATTATGTTGGATTTTATGAGCTGTTTTAAATGTCTGGAGTTCCTTGTTTGGAGCCCTTAGTCATAGAATGTAAGAGCAGTCCTTTGCACCTCAGACTGAAAAACACCAAAGACAATATATTGTCAACAACTTTTGAAAAAAATTTGAATATTGATATAACTAAGTCACTGAAGAATCTCCTGATATAAGCTTTCCATAAATAATGGTAAAAGACTGGATGACTGCTGTTCTAATTGTGGTTTGCATTTAAGAAATCCACTGTCAGGATAAGCCAGGACATTTGTAACAGGCAATGTAGTACCTTTGGGAAATAATTAACTGATGAAGAAAGATCATCCTCGATGTCTGAAGTTTATTACTGTTTCATAAGAGAGCTGTGAAGTAGTAAGGAGCTAGCTGAACTTCATCTATTGGTGCACTTCAGATGATGCACTCCATTTTAATGAGATTAAAGGTTTAATGTGGTCAAAAGGTTTTTATCTGTTCAGTGCGCCTGGATTCCACACAGGGATTTCAGTGTGATCCACGAGCAGAGATTCATTGGAGAGTTACATTCATTTTGATCAATAAGAGCTTCTGACTTCTTTCCTTCATTTCTATTCCATTCAAAGACAAAATGATCCAGACACATTTCTTCCTGTATTCAGCACTGATCATATTCAGCATACCAGCTGAGGAAATCTTTCAGCCAACTCTAGTGCTGGACATGGCTAAAGTCCTTCTGGATAACTACTGCTATCCTGAAAACCTAGTGGGCATGCAAGAAGCCATTGAACAAGCAATCAAGAGCGGGGAGATCCTGGACATATCAGATCCAAAAATGCTGGCCAGCATCTTGACAGCTGGTGTGCAGGGTGCTCTGAATGACCCAAGACTGGTGATTTCCTATGAGCCATCACCACATACAGATCCCAGTCAAGAAGCCGAAGCTTCCCCAACTCGTGAGCAACTCCTTAGTCTTATTGAGCATGTGGTCATGTATGACAAGCTAGAGGGCAATGTTGGATACCTGAGGATTGATTATATCATAGGACAGGAAGTTGTGCAGAAAGTTGGAGCTTTTCTGGTGGACAAGGTGTGGAAGACACTGATTGAGACATCTGCCTTGGTGATAGATCTTCGTCACAGCACCGGGGGACAGATTTCTGGCCTCCCCTTCATCATTTCATACTTGCATGAAGCAGACAAGATGCTGCATGTTGAGACTGTATACAATAGGCCCTCCAACACTACCACAGAAATATGGACACTTCCAAAGGTGTTGGGAGAGAGGTACAGCAAAGACAAGGATGTCATTGTTTTGATCAGCCGCCACACCACAGGAGTGGCTGAAGATGTGGCTTATATTCTCAAGCATATGAACAGGGCTATCACTGTCGGGGAGAAGACAGCTGGGGGCTCACTGGACATCCAGAAGCTGCGTATTGGCCCCTCCAATTTCTACATAATGGTTCCTGTGTCACGATCTGTGAGCCCCTTGAGTAGGGGTGGACAGAGCTGGGAGGTGAGTGGGGTGATGCCATGTGTGGCTACTGAGGCAGAGCAAGCCTTGCAGAAATCCCTGGACATCCTGGCAGTACGCAGAGCAGTGCCTGGCACCCTAAGCCACCTCACAAACATATTAAAGGACTATTACAGCCTAGTGGACCGAGTGCCAGCGCTGCTGCAGCACCTCAGCACCTCTGACTTCTCTTCTGTGCAGTCAGCAGAGGACCTGGCTACCAAGCTCAACTCTGAGATGCAGAACTTATCTGAAGACCCCCGCCTGTTGGTCCGAGTCTTGATACCAGGTGAAGCTGCTGTCCCTCCTGCTGAGAAGCCAATTGCACGGGCAGCCAACTTACCTGACAATGAGCAGCTGCTGCATGCCTTAGTGGATACTGTCTTCAAGGTGTCAGTGTTGCCAGGCAATGTCGGCTACATGCGCTTTGATGAGTTTGCAGATGCCTCTGTGCTTGCTAAGCTGGGACCTTACATTGTCCGCAAAGTGTGGGAGCCCCTGCAAAACACAGAGAACTTGATCATGGACCTACGTTACAACCCTGGGGGCCCTTCCTCCTCTGCTGTACCTGTGCTACTGTCCTATTTCCAAGATCCCGCTGCTGGCCCTGTCCATCTCTTCACAACCTATGACAGGCGCAACAACCACACACAGCAGCACAACAGTCAGGCAGAACTTCTGGGCCAGCCCTATGGGGCTCAGCGTGGCATCTACCTGCTCACCAGCCGCCACACTGCTACAGCTGCTGAGGAGTTTGCTTACCTCATGCAGTCCCTGGGCCGTGCCACACTGATCGGTGAGATCACAGCAGGAAGCCTCTCACACACCCGTACCTTCCCTCTGCTGCAGCCTGAGCAAGGAATAACCTGTGGCCTGACTATCACAGTTCCTGTTATTACCTTCATTGACAACCATGGCGAAAGCTGGATGGGTGGAGGAGTTGTGCCTGATGCCATAGTGTTGGCTGAGGATGCACTGGAGAAGGCTGTAGAGGTGCTAGCTTTCCACAAGAATATGGGAGTACTTTTGGAAAGTACCGGACAACTCCTAGAGGCCCACTATGCCATCCCAGAAGTGGCTGGTAAGGCCAGTGCTATGCTGAGCACTAAACAGGGCCAAGGAGGTTATCGATCAGCTGTAGACTTTGAGACATTGGCTTCCCAGCTTACCAGTGACTTGCAGGAGGCCTCGGGGGATCATCGGCTTCATGTCTTCCACAGTCATGTGGAGCCTACACCAGAAGAACAGCTTCCCAGCATGAGTCCCAGCCCTGAGGAGCTGAGCTACATCATTGAGGCACTTTTCAAAACTGAGGTATTGCCAGGCAACCTGGGCTACCTTCGCTTTGATATGATGGCTGAGGCAGAAACAGTAAAGGCCATTGGGCCCCAGCTGGTGCAAATGGTGTGGAACAAGCTGGTGGACACAGATGCCATGATTATTGACATGAGGTACAACACAGGTGGTTATTCCACTGCCATCCCAATACTTTGTTCTTACTTCTTTGAATCTGAGCCTCGGCAACACCTCTACACCATCTTCGATCGTAGTACTTCCCAAAGCACAGAGGTATGGACTCTCCCACATGTCACAGGCAAGAGGTATGGCTCTCTCAAGGACATCTACATCCTAACAAGCCATATGAGTGGATCAGCAGCTGAAGCTTTCACTCGCTCTATGAAGGATCTATACCGGGCCACAGTTATTGGTGAGCCCACAGTAGGTGGTTCTCTCTCAGCGGGCATTTATCGTGTTGGTAACAGTTCCCTATATGCCTCCATCCCCAGCCAAGTAGTGCTCAGCCCAGTCACTGGCAAAGTATGGAGTGTGTCTGGGGTGGAGCCACATATCACTGTACAGGCCAATGAAGCCATGTCTGTAGCTCAGCAAATTGCCAATCTGCGTGCCCAGGTGCCGCAGACATTGCAAACTGTAGGCAAACTTGTAGCAGATAATTATGCCTTTGTGAACACTGGGGCTGTTATAGTATTAAACCTCACCAAGAACATCAACAAAGACAGCTATAGAAGGATTAATACAGAAGAGGAGCTGGCCAGGAAGGTGACTGCCGACTTGCAAGCTCTTTCTGATGATGAGCACCTGAAGTTACTCTACATCCCTCAACATGCCAAGGACAGCATCCCAGGGATCATGCCAAAACAGGTACAGTTCTCTTGAATCCAGCTATGCTGATGCCAGCTAGAATGGGAGCACTGAGTCAGATATCTTGTTTCTAGGCCATATCATAAGCCCACCATGATTTACCTGTACCCAGAAGAAAAGCCAGTGACTGAGTGGATTTTGGAGGAAAGTCAGAGTAGTATACTGTGGTAGTAGATGATAGTTCTGGATGCATGCATTTTGAGAACAACATTCAAGCTGTGGATTTCTTTCAGTTGCCATCTGCGCAAGCAAATATGCAGGGCTTCATGGTTAGAGGGAAGATATTTCATTGTCTTTGTAATCCTGTCTCTTTCAGTGCTATGGCTTTTCAATCTATAATAAATAAATGCAGAATCCCACTGGTTACAAACCAAGTTTGTAATTTAAGAAAAATTTGGTTGGACCAGGGTACATGCATACACCATAAAACATGCAGCCACATACTTTTCAATGGATTTTTCTATATAAAATTGCTGTACCTGACTTGTATTACACAAGAATAACAAGCAGCTCCTTTGGTAGTGATAGTGGAAAGTTGTTCTGATTGTATCTCAGGCTCAGCATCAGACAGTTTCCCAGTGACCTAGAAGTACTTTCGGAGAAATATCTGTGTGGAAGTTATGTGATCCCAGGGAGAAATTGATTTTTAATAATCTACTTCTGCCCATGCTGTGTGGTTTGCATAACAGTCTGTGCTTTGTTCTGAGCCTGGGTATTTATGCACTGGTCTGCCTTGGCAATCTTTCTTGCCTGTTGTGCTGGCAAGAGCTCCCAGGAGCACTTGCTAAAATCCCGTCTTCAAATTAAAGGAGGGTTAGGATAACCTGATCCCTTTCTTGGATGGAGTTAGCTTCTTTCTGGCTACAGCTCTGACATGGCTATCAGAGATGTCTTTTCTCTAGGGATTTATAAAATTGCTTTCTGAAGAGAATGCATTTGCCTTTGCAATGAACCAGAGTATACCAAGTGCCAGGTAACTTAAATGTTTCCCGGGAAAGGAAATCTGTGGGCTTCCACCGTCTGAAGTTTTTGGTATGCATGATTTAAAGTGAGCATGACCTTTGTGGTGTTATTGCCAACGTTAAGTTCAAGGACAAAGTCTAAACATTGCCAGGGGAAGGCATGTTTTTCAAGTTTGTTAACCAAGGGTTGCTGGCCCCATTCTTGCCTCTAAGCTTAAATTGAAATACTTAATTAATTAAATGTTTTTTCTATTTCATCATTCTTTTTCCTGCCTACGTTTCTCAGGTGTAGAAAGCTTATCTCTAAGGATGTTTCTGACAGAGCTCACTGCTAAATTATTACCAGCATATCAGTAGTGATACATCATAATTTCTTCCTATTCTACAGTGTAAGCCAATCTTGCAAATTAGTCACTGCTTTCACTGAAAGGTTGTTAATGGATATTGCAGGCTGTTTCAAACCTTTATTCAGACCTTGAATGTTGAGAACAGGATATGCAGGACAAATATTTTATTTGTCAAATGATGTGAAATTCTGATCCTAATAGAGCTAGTGAGAAAAACCTACTATATTAATTAATGCCCATTTACCTCAGTTCTTTTTCAAGGAAAATGATTGGAAGATATTGGGAATATATCTGTAAGAAAGAGATCACATCAGTGTTGATGAAAATCAGAACAAATGTGAGATTTCTTCAAGGGGAAATAATGTACAAATAGCAGAGGAAAAGCATGGGTCTCTTATGAGGCTAAAATAGATTCCAAAGGCCTATGCATTCCCTCCAGTGCTTGAGGAAATTGGGAGACAGAGAGACAAGAGAGCGGTGTTAAGATATTTTAAGGTGAAAGAGAGTGAGTGAACAAAGACAACAAAGTTACTGAAGTAAAGGCTTTTCCTTTTGATAGAGGTAAAAGAAAATTCACTTATTCCACATATTCACCACTGAGCAGCGAAAGTATCTTCATTTCCTGCCTTGCTTTTGCATGGCCAAGAGGGATGCTTTCTGTGGAATATTTCAGGAATAACCCCTACCAATAATCCAGAGAACAAATGCCATAAGATTACACTGAAGCTTACATGATGGCACTAATTGCATTTGGTTTTTTGGTTGGGTTTTTTTTACAGTCCTATAATGGATAAGGTGACTTTTTTAATCTGTATCACATTTATTCCTCCCAACACCTAAAAGCTAGTTTTCCTCTTGTGCTACCTACCTTCCAAGCCACCCTTTCCCTTAACAGTGGGATTTTCTTGGTAATGACCTTGACAGTGAAGCAGATCCAACACAATTAAATGAAAGTGATGATGAATAACTGCAAGAAGGATGAGATGGGACATAGCAGACAGACAAGTGAAATGTATGTAGACCTTTGCATCTGCTACACTGGAATAGTTGCTGAAGCATAATATGGGTAGTGAATATGTCTCCTTTATGACAGCAGCAAGGTCAATGCTAGCCGGAGTTGTCTGCCACGTGAATGCCATTTCCAAAGTCAGACTTCCCAGAGGCAAATATTTATATATTGTTTGAGATTCAGAAAATAGCATTTTGCCTGTAAGGCAGAACTCTGTAAACTTCCTGATGTGCAGTTCAATAATTCATACTTTTTATTCCTCTGTTTGCCTCTCTCCAGTCATACCTTACTTCCCATACTGAAACATTTGTGTTTGTGAATATCTGAGTAATGTTGGCTACATATGGAAGAACTGCTGCCTGATTTTAGCAAATGTGGTTATATTAATTTTAAGTGACAAGACTCTCCCTGAATGACTCTTTCAACTCCTTGATAATGCCAAAATACTTTGATTGCAGTCTTCATACTTGAAAGAATTTTTGTGTTAATATTTTAGATAAGAAGTTCTAAATTATGATCAGAGTAAAAGATGAAAATTATTCCTTTATAAAGAGAAATTGTTCCTCCATTTGAAGTCCTTTTCTCAGGTAAATAATATGTACCTATAGCAGAGTATTGTACTTGTTAACATAGTTGGATGCTTCACCAGAAAGTAGCATACTTTGATTATGTCCCTTTACAAATGAGTGAAATCAAAATACTCAGCCTCAAAGCATCAAGAGAGATAATAAAATTTCTGCACCTGTTGCTAACCGGTGGAACAAAATTGTTGTGGGCCCATACAAGGCTGATATATATCAACATAACCACAGTGAAGTTAGTGGAACCATACAAGTTCATGCAAGCCAAAAAGATGTCTCATGTTTAACTTTCATTGACTCTTCACCTTTTTCAATTCATGTTCATAATAGTTCGGTGGCTTGCAATGACTGTATTGTCAGAGCAGGCTTACACACCACTTTGTAGTGCCATCCTTTGCAAGGTGAAAGTACAGCTCTCACTCTGCCTTGCACTCCCTCAATGGAGGCTGAAAGCCTTGAATAACCTCTCTTAATCCTTTCCAGAGCACTGTCCCAGAGGGTTTCAGCTTTTGCTTGTGGTCACACCCCCCTCCCCCAAATCCTGGCTGTCTTGGCACAGTGGAGGGCAGGATTAGAATTCAAAGCTATAGTTCTGGAAAAAAATGGAGAAATGATCTCTGAAAAGAAGGATGAGGTTAAATAAGAACACATGCAGGGTTCTCACACAGTTTCTAGGGTGATAGTAATTGACTGCGCAGCTCTGGGAGGAAAACAGCTTGTTTGTGGGGAGTTGTGTTAAAAAAATATGTGGGTTCTTCAGAGTTCACAAGTTGAACTGAACACAAGTTAATAGTCAAGTTGTTGCAGTAAAAAATAATAATCCACAAACTTGAATGGATAAGGAGGAATATAATCACTAAAATATGTGAAGTCTTCTGCTACACTCAGCTCTAAAGAAAATTCAGCTAGAGTATATAATGTGCAGGCTTGGGCAATGCTTTTCTGGAAAGATGTTCCTCAAGTGGGGAGACAGCAGAAAAGGGGAACAGGAGTAAAGAGAAGACTGAGTAAGAGTAGTCTTGAAAAAGTTTAAAAGTTTTGGGTTGTTTATTCCAGAAAGAAGAAAACTGAGAGAAGATACTTAAATAGTTCTCAGATGTGTAACAAGCTGTTTCAAATATGAAGAGAATAATCTTTTCCCTTATCCATGGTAAATAGGCCAAGAAGTAATGCATTTAAACTGTGGCAAGTAGTGAACTTAGACTGTTTACACTAGATGTTAAAAACATATTTGTAATAATAAGACTGGTAACGTACTAGACTGGATTGCGCAGAAATCACCCAGTGATATGGGTGTTTTTAAGAGCAAGTGAGAACTGGCTGTCAGGGATATAGCTGATCCTGCTCAGTCCTTGAGCTGGGAGACCTACAAGGATGAACAGTTCCATTCCAGTCCATGCAGAACCCAGATGCTATTCCAAGAAAAAAAGGCACAACCCCACCACTCAGTCCCCAAGATCTCATGGTTCTTAAACCAAGAGATACATAGTTGGAAGAGTAGTTTGCCTGTGGTTGGGGTGTATGTCAGTAGCAGATTCAGGGATGAAACTCCCTGCATGAGTCCTAAGGCAACATTCTAGGCCCTATTTTGTGTCACATCACTTATTCTGGTTAGGCCACTCACCTGTGGAAGGAAACTGTAGAATAGGGCTAGAAGCCCTATATAGTTAATGAAAACCAATTTTTCCTTGGTTTAAGTGGTGTTAGCTTGGAGATACTTTAGTCTAGCCACATTGCTTATAGTATTCTTACTAAGGCACCTGAGGGTTTGTATTTAACATCAAGTAATTTGTATATAAACATTGCTTGACTGAGCAGCAAGATCTTACTTTCAGCAACACTGCTAACAAGTACTAAAGTCCTCAGTGAACATGTGATGCAGCACAGTAAAAGAGCAAGTCGGAAAACAAATTACCAGACATAGACAAAGAGGCTATTCTTAATCAACATGCTAATGGGTATGCACCTTGTAATTATTGTTGGAGACAGAGCTAAGAAATGTGTGTTCAGTTAAAATATCATTAGTAAATGGCTGAAAGTAACACATCAGTTTTACTTATAGATGTTACCAATGAGTGATGACTTTTTTCTCCTGGGGGGACCAGTACCTCTGAACTAGATATAAGCTCTGTCAGAACTATGCAATGCATGCTGGATATATTCTTCAAAACTGATTTGTTAATCAAAGTACAGTGGGCAGATCAAGTAGCATTGCTGTCACTGGGAAGTGGATTGGAAATGACAAACTCAGTAGTGCTGGACTGATATGTTTATAGTCCAGATATAATGGTTATATCCACAAGGTATAGTGAGAAAGAAGCATACAGAAAAGAACTCAGTAAAGTCTGCTCTTACCATCAGGTCAACAACTACTGGCCAATAGGGCTTTTAGATTAGTATTTGAAATTTTTGGCATATAGAAGGCACTGAATCGTGAAGAATCTCAGGGCACCTAGAAGCATGATTTGGTGGGTAATTTTTCCCCAGGTAAAGTGCTTGAGCTATGTCAAATACAGCTGCATTCACACACCTTGGAAACCCTCTTTCTGATGTGGCAGACGTGCTTTTGGTGGAGCACATCCCCAGGCCAGAGGACTACATGTAGGGCAGCAGATTGCCTGACTCCTCTACAGCTGGAGGAAGCCCAAATGCCTTCCAAATTCTAGGGTATGTTGCAGATTGGGAGAATACCTTTTAGCACGTGGCTCACGGCTGACTCCTTGTTCTTTGGGATGTAAAAGTATGGGTTGTCTGGGGCTGAGCTATGGCAGAGGGCAATTGATTAAAAAACAAGTATAAAATCATTTTCACAACCACCCTGAGGAGAAAAGGCCAAACTGCTGAAGGCCACATAAGTCATATATATCCCAAAGCCTTTTCTTCTTAAGCTGAAGGAGTTTTCAGACACATGTATGCAAAACAGAAGTTTGGCAATAGGAGCAGGCTAAGTCCCAATACATGCAGGCATTATTAGGGTAACTTTATTAGTTGGCTACACATAGCTACTAAAAAAGTCTGCTGTTTAATAACATAAGCTAAACAAAATCAAACTAATCACCGCCTAACACGTGAAACTCCAAGCACATGGCCACCATAAGAAAGATTTAACACATGTCTACCTTCTGAGTATCCTAACACATGCCCAACACGTCAGGTTTCTCACTGTCAGAGGCAGTAGCTAATTAAAAGGGGCTGGGGCCAACCTCACCTGTAGCCAGCAGCTGTTTGTCAGCTGAGGCTAATCAAGAGATTATAAAAGTCCTTATTTAGAGTGGAGCCTTATTTAGAAAGAACTGCTAAAGGAAACAAGTGGGTTTGGGTAGCAGGCCTGGGATAGTGGCCTATGCTGCAGACTGGGGAATGCTTCTTGTAGCCTTCTCAGCTTCTTTGATCCAAGGAAATTCCTGTATTTTGGAAAAATAAACTGAGCCCTGACAAATAGGTGCCTGATCCAGATTCTGGGCATGTTATTGATGCCAGCCAAGCAATGCAGCAGCTAATGCTAACCTACGTTTAATATGCAAAAATCTGAATATCATTTATTATATTCCTCAAACTTGGTCACATTTCTCACATATATCCCACCTGGACTAAACTTGACCCACATAATTATTTTTAAATCTTGTGCCAAGCTATCAGTGCCAGCAAATGATTTGTTTTGTTTTCCCAAACTCTTTCAGATCCCTTCCCCAGAAGTATTTGAAGATCTGATTAAATTTTCATTCCACACAAATGTATTTGAAAACATCGGCTATCTGAGATTTGATATGTTTGGAGATTGTGAACTTCTAACCCAGGTGTCCGACCTACTGGTAGAGCATGTTTGGAAGAAAATTGTTCACACAGATGCATTAATCATAGACATGAGGTAAACCTTTGAATGGCAAATAACCAAAGCTCTTTCCAAACAGCATTTTATTTGTAATAGTGAATTAGCTTTACATGACTTACTGTTCTGTTTACAGGCTAAAATTGCTGGGATTAAATGAGAAAAGGAAAACAGCCAAGGAAAACAAATAACAGTCTGGATGTCTCAAAACAAATTGTACTATCACTTGAGATGTTTAGAACTAAATAGGAAAATTTAGGAAATATGTTGCAGAATGCAATCTTGGATGTCACATCTGTTTTCTTTCTCTGCTTTCTTTCTAATCAAACTCTGTATGTGCCTTATATTAGTTATATATATGAAATATCTATATATGTGGCTTAAATAAATCTTATACTGCAGGCAATGGTCAAGTGATTGATCAGTCAAAAAAACAGACCTTGAGTAAGGCTGTGTTACAACATCTAGTTGACTATGAGTAAGGCTGTGTTACAACATCTAGTTTGCCATATCTGTAATGCTAAATTATCCTGGGTAATCAGCCCTGTACAGAATGACCCCTATGCATGGAGACAAAGGTGACGTAAAAGGTACTGTAGCACTCCTAGACGATACTGCTGCAAGATACAGCTTCACATGCCTGCTCTCAGCTTAGGATTCTGTTGGACACTCCAGTGTGTCAACAGTGCTCCAGATCTTCTGAACCAGAAGATAGGATCCATTTGCTGCCAGCTATAAAAGCAGATGAATATCACAAATACACATTTCCAAACAACATTTAGGTAAATAATTCCCTTGGTTTGGTCCAGACCTGATGTTCGTGAGCCCAGAACATTACCATTATCAACTAAAGAAGGCCTTTGTGAGATTTCATTTGTAATGCTAGAACCATTAATGTCCAATGCCACCATGGGGCTTTTGATATTTGGTAGTCTTCTTAATATTCTTCTGGGATTTGCAGCATACGGAGGAAAAGATGAGCATGGCAATAAGCAGAGAGAAATATCTTACTGTTTGAGCAGAGGAGGCTGTTGTGGTTTAAGCTTAGTCATAAATTAGACAAAGCATGTAGCCTGCTTGTTTTCCCCCCACAACCTGTCCTTCCC